>JACBAD010001828.1:0-28196 GCA_014281905.1 Aspergillus hiratsukae | reverse complement strand
TTATTGGGGTGGCCATTGTGCTTAGTACTCTAGATGATAGTGATCTAAATGTGGGGAGGAGTCTGCGGAGGTTATTCATTCTTTGGAGATATAATCCATTTTACTATGCGTCTAGAGAGGTACGCAATATAATAATGTGTTAAGGTTGTGGTTGGGCTAGGTGAAGTCATGATGATAGTAGCTGACGAGGATGTGATTTCATTTGCCGCCGGCCACCACTATGGCAAAGTATATGCCTAGTATTGAGTATTTAGGTCAGGCGATATCCGACTCCATGCCATCGAAATGAGAAATGCAGTATATTCAACGATTCTTCAACTCTCAGCCCATGGCGCAACTCCAGCAACTTTTCACCCAGGCTGCCCGCCCGCTGCCTCCCATCGCGGATCCCAGCTTCGGCTCGCATTTTGATGCCTTTGGAAACTACAAGGTCGTGCTACTAGGTGACGGCAGCCATGGCACGTCGGAATTCTACGCCGCCCGCGCGGAGATAACCAAGCGGCTCATCGAGCAGCATGGCTACACGATGGTGGCCGTCGAGGCGGACTGGCCCGACGCCGAAGCCGTCGATCGCTACGTCCGCCAGCGTCCCGGCCCCAAGGCGGGCGTTGGCGGCAAGGCCCGCGACCTCGAGCCTTTTAAGAGGTTTCCCACCTGGATGTGGCGCAACCGCGAGATGCAGGATCTCGTCGAGTGGATGCGCGACCACAACTCCAGGCTGCCAGACGAGAAAAAGGCCGGGTTCTACGGCTTGGATCTATACAGCATGGGCTCGTCAATCCGCGCTGTCATCGACTACCTGGACCGGGTGGATCCACCCGCAGGCAAGGAGGCTCGCCGCCGGTACGGCTGCCTCAACCCCTGGGTGGACGAACCCTCCGCGTACGGCTTGGCCTCGCTCCGGGGGATGGAAGACTGCGAGAGCGGGGTGCTGCAGATGCTGCGCGACCTGCTGGACAAGCGGCTGCAATACTCGCAGCACGATGTGCGCGACGGCGAGGAGTTCCACAGCGGCGAGCAGAACGCTTTTGTTGTCCGCGACGCCGAGCGCTACTACAAGGCCATGTACTACAGTTCCGCCTCCTCGTGGACGCTGCGCGACACGCACATGTATGATACTCTGCGACGGCTGTTCCGGCACAAGCCCGCAGACGCGAAGGCCATCGTCTGGGCGCACAACTCGCACTGCGGCGACGCGCGCTATACCAGCATGGGCACGCGCCGCAACGAGGTCAATATCGGCCAGCTGGTCCGTGAGGGTTTTGGCCGCGAGAATGTCGCAATCCTCGGATGTGGCACCCACACTGGCACCGTGGCCGCCGCCCACGAATGGGACGAGGATATGCAGGTGATGAAGGTGCGGCCGTCTCGTGATGATAGCTGGGAGATCATCGCCCACGACACGGGCATTCCGAGCTTTGTGATCGACTTGCGCAAGGAACATCTCGATCCGGCTTTGCGTACGGCGATGGCCGCTGAAAATACCCGCCTGGAGCGTTTCATCGGGGTCATCTATCGTCCGGACACGGAACGCATCTCGCACTATTCGCAGGCGTATCTCCACAACCAATTCGACGCGTATATCTGGTTCGACGTGACTGAAGCTGTCAAGCCACTGGAGAAGGTCCAACCAAAGACTCCTTTGGGACAGGGGGAGACCTATCCATTTGGGTTATAGTTATCTAACTGCAGTACTATGGTTAGCGTCCACAAAGGTCAATGATTGTAAGTCAGAATGAGCACAATATCTGCAAGTACAGATATATCGAATGATTCAATTGTGTCATCCTATGATAGACTACCTCTCTAAAGGGTGTAGAGTGGTGGCAAAGTGGTGATGATGTATTCAGAGAGGTACCCCTGTAGAGAGGTTACTGGTGGTGGTAAAAACTGACGTCAAAAAGCTCACCGCCTGCGATTTGTTGTTTTGTTTACACTTTCGCTTCCAGAATAGCTTCATCTCCCTTGCGCCCTCAGCTATCCATCCCTTTCTCGATAGTATCTCCTTCTTACCTTTTGGTCCCATTGCCATTCTTTAACTGTTGTATCCATCTCGAATTCCTGTTGTCGGATCTACCTTCTTTATCACAATCATGGCGGTTCGCCGTTCCGCCCGCCTCAGAACAAAGGCGTCATCCGAGGTGGGATCCCTCTTGACAATTGCGACGCGCCTGAAGCTATCAAAAGCTTCTCAGCAGTCTCTGAGCTGGTGTGCCCTTACATATATATCAATAGTACTGACAACCCTCGCTTCTCACTGTAGGAACCGCAGCCTCAGTCTGAGGCACTCAATGACAACACCAATGACAATATCAACGAAAATCACGACCACAATACTACAAACAAAGACGGGAGCAAGAAGAGAAAGAAGCTTCCCGCTGTGATGAAACGCGATCAGGCGCGTGATGTCGAATCTCATACCACCACTAAAACGCCCACCAAATCCATCCAGACCCCAACCAGGCCATCCACTGTCAAAACACCCGTCCCCAGTGCGAAGAAATCGATCGGTGCAAAAACCCCAACTAGTGCCATAACCCGTCCATCCCATGACGAGATGCATCCGAGCAAGGTCCACCAGAGTACCACGAAGCAAGCGGACTCGGGTCTGATCCTGGGTTTCAACCCTGTCAAGAAAGACGCCAATGGAAACGTGGTGAGGGAAACCGTGGCCCACGATACTCCCAGCAAAGCCAAGGCCTCCCCCATGAGCCAGTACGGCACTCCGGGTTTCGAGTTCAGATTTGCCTGCCAAGAGTCTCAGCTCAGCGATGAGGCAAAGAAACTCATGGAGAGCGTGCGTGAGGATGTCGCCAAGATCAAGGCCCAAATGGTTATGGAAAAAGATAAACAAGATGCTGTGGATCGTGGCGCTGAAGGGAATGCTAGAGACCGCCGCATTGCACAGCCCAAGGGCAAGGCCGGCCGCTTTAGCAGCGCTCATATGGCGGAGTTCAAGAAGATGGACTCGATCGCCAACCACCCCTCCGCGTTCCGTGCTGCACCAGGCCGCTTCCAGCCAGTCGGGACGACTCTCAAGCGGACCAACTCGAAAGCGGGCTTTGATGAAGCTGAGTCACGGCGTCAGTCGCCTCCCAAGTCGGCGGCGAAGCCTTCTCCTGCTCCAGCCGCGCCAAGTGCGAAACGTGTGAAGCATGACAAGACTGACGACGTTTCGACTCGCCGCCCGACCGAGGCAGACAAGACCCCCAAGTCGACTATTCCGCGTCCTAGATCTGCTATTCGCAGTTCCTTGATGACCCCCACACGAGCCTTTGCTGCACGCACCTCATCCGTCAGCCTCAAGCCACCTCGGACCAGCATGATCCCTTCGCTGGCACGTTCTCCAATCTCAAAACCTGCTTCTATCCCGCGCACGCCACAGACCGATTTCAACCCGCGTATCAAGAGCAACTTGCCCACACTGGGTGGTCTCAAATCCATCCTTCGCCGCCATCAGCCCTTATTCTCCCGAGACCCTGCGAAGATCGCTGCAGGCACTCATGTGGCCGCTCCGGACTTCACCTCCAACTTCCTTCTGGGCGCCTCTCGTGAGCCTTCAGTGTCCGAAGAACCCGCTCCGACACCTTCGCCCAAGAAGCGCGTCGAGTTTACTCCCACCACCAAGTCTCCAGCCGCCAAAGTCGACAGCGAGCTGGACCAGCCATCTCCTTCTCCGTGCAAGGTCACGGTGTCTGTTTCCCATACCTCGTCGGACGTTGTGTATCCCACCTTGCCTGTGCTGACACCGGAGAAGACCTCTGCTGCTGCTATCAGATCATCTCAGGATGTCACTCCAACCATCCGTCATGTCCGCCTATCGAATATCAACGCTCAGTCGACCGCTCTTCCCGACGTTGCTGGTATGCCGCACGGAATTGGCAATAAGAAGTCAGACACCTTACCTGATATTGCTGGTGTGCCCCATGGCATTGGTAACAAGAAGAGGCACCGCGCGACCGATGACGAAGTGGACACCGAGAATGTGCCTCCCGCGGATCCCACTCCAGATGCTCGCAGCGCTAAGAGACTCAAGTTCAGCGCTCCCTCTCCTGCAAAGGCTCCCGCCACCCTCAGCCCTACCAAGGCCCGTACTCACACACCCGTCCGCACCTCCTCGATCTCCAGCCGTACGGGTACACCCGCCAGCGCCAGAGCGAAGAGCCGCAGTGTTCTCAGCATCAGTCGCCTGAACATGCTCGCTCAGCCCAAGAACCGTCGTTAGCGATGACCGCCCGTATCCTGCTTAACGAAAGTTCTATGCCTCCATAAGATGGCCATACTCATTTACCCTTTGAAACCTCCACAGTGGTTACGATCGTACAGTCGCATTGCTGTCCAATGTATCTACATTTCTTATTCAATGGTCTGCTTTTTCTCTATTTGTTCATATGAGGCGCTTGGAATGCATTTGTCTGGGTCTATGAACCGGCGTACGGCGGCGTCTGGGCCCCTTTTCTCGAATTTTTCTGGATGTGGCTAATTGATTGTGATTGATTGAAAGTATTAGCCACCAGCTCAGGCTCAGATTGCTTCTTCCTTTTTGTCTGTACGGGTATGAGAATGGAATTGCTGAGTTCAAGGTCTACGGACCAATATCATTGACTCTTTTGCTCATGAGTCAACAATCAAAGTATAAAAGATGAACCATAATGCGATGGAACCCTTCCATTATCCAATACCATATCGAGCTATCAGACGTTTCTTCCTTTACTAAAATAGATCCAAACGTACAAATACTAGCTAATGAGATGTATAACTCTCATCCTTCAACACAAAAACTGATCTCCGCGCTATGGACGATGATAATGTTCCCAGGAGAATGGAATAAAGCCAGTACCCTTGATATGCTCCGGCCTCTGGACTCATATGGGATTCGACCCTCATCACCAGCTTCCAAACCATGAATCACACTTTGACTGCACGGGAAGTGCAATGTGATGATACTCAAGGCAGAGGCCTAGGTTCGGCGAGAAGACCCAAGGTATTTCCAGGGAATAGACCAGCTAGGATCCAAGAAAAGGACGCGCTGCCGGAGACTAAAGCAGAAGGGCAGTGGCAGGGGCAGTGGCAGATTAAGAGCATAATTCCTAGGAATGAAATGGACTTACTATGTGATGACTCTTGATAGCGACACTGGATGATGCTATTAGACAGAGGATAGTGTATTGTTACCTTACCTCCAGGCCAATGCATTCTTAGGCAATACAACCTTATTCAAACCTGATGGATCTTGGTATTCACTAACTTCACTTCCATGGTAGTCTAGGTTATTCACTCTCTATTCTTTGTGGAACTCCTAGAACTATGGTAGGAACTATGTGTACTACCTCCATGTTTCAGTTCACTAGATAAAACCTAAGGACAGCATGATGATCAAGTGTTGCTACCTCCATTCTATCTATCTGCTGAAGCACGTGCACTCTGTAACCCTATCTCACCTACATCAACATCTACATCTACAGAACATCTACAACAGTATGGACACTACTACCACTGGCAGTATGCAGCAGCAAACAGAGGTCCAGTTTCCAGTCGAACAAAGCGCCCATCATGGTCATCAACAGGATCAGCACCAAGGTAAGCTCTGCTATCCGGCTGTCCCCAGACTTATGCTGACTGACTGCCGATACGCAGGAATGGAGTCCACTTTTCCTTCGGAACTGGCCATGTGTTACGAAACACTGAGTGTCAAGGACGCTGACGAGACAGCCGATGGGCGCATGGAGCAGAGCGGAGAATCCCAGGCATGTAACGACATCGCCGGTTCTGTTTCTGCTCTGGAAGAGGCTGTGGAGAAGGGTAAGGCTGTACTCCGGGACCTCGTCTGTGTTTTCAACCAGGCCCATGTCTCGGTTGGTGATACGGGCTGGCGGAACGGAATCAAAGAACTGCTTCAATCTGCAAAGAAACCGGAGGTAGTGATTGGGGTACTCGGAGCCACGGGCGCGGGCAAATCGTCACTTATCAATGCGATCATTGATGAGAAGGGGATGCTGGCGACGAACTGCATGCGTGCCGCCACGGCGGTTGCCACCGAAGTCGCGTACAACGATGGCCCTCGGCGATACAAAGCGGAGGTCCACTTTATCCAGCCTGAGGAGTGGAAGCGGGAGCTGGAGATCCTGTGTCATGAGATGCTGGACGAGAATCCGGATATAAACGCCATCAGGACTACCAGGGAGAAGATCAAGGCTGTGTACCCTGAACTGGATGATGCGAACCTTCCACATACCACGATGGAAATGCTGCTCGGCCATCCGCGCATCGCGAACCTACTGGGAGCCTCGCTCTTGATCGAAGAAGACGACCCTCGGATCTTCGCAGACAAGCTCAAGCCCCTACATTGACAGCAAGAGCGGAACAGGTCGTGAGGACGCAGGCCTCTGGCCGCTTATCAAGTCAGTCCGTCTGTACGTCAAAGCCCAGGCGCTGGCAACCGGAGCGGTCCTGGTGGATCTTCCTGGCCTGTACGACTCCAACGCTGCTCGTGTCGCCGTCGCAGACGACTATCTGAAGCGCTGTGCGGCCCACTGGATCGTGGCGCCCATCAACAGAGCTGTGGATGATAAGATCGCCCAGTCACTGGTCAGCAAGCATCTCAAGTCGCAGATGATCTTTGACTGCGTATGCGATAGTCTGACCTTTATCTGTACGAAGACCGATGATATTTGTGTCACTGAAGTCCAAATGTGTCTAGGACTCAAAAGCCCGTCATTTGATCGAGAGGAGGAAGAGAAGCGTGATTTGGCGACCGAGGTGCAAATGCTTGACGAGGAAAAGGCGAGAGTCCAGGGGTTACTGAACGAGACTCAAGACCGAATTGACAGCCTGGAAGATGTTTCGATAGAGGATCCACTCCCATCTCCCCTCAAGAGAAGATGGATCAGCGATGCCGAAAGCATTTTCGTTGAATTCCAGATCGGTGAAGCTGCTTTGTGCAACAATCACCCCAGATGGTCCCGAAGCCACTCAAACTCCAACTCTAGTCTCAAAAGAGGAGATCCTTCGTGCATACAAAGCCCAAAAGTCAGAGCTTCGCGGACGACGCAACGCCCTCATTCAACAGAGAAAAGTCAAGGGAGAAGTCTTGAAAAGACTCACAGTTGAGCTGGCCCAGAAACATGCGAGCAATATCCAAACTTGTATCCGGGAACGCAACAATTATTCCAAGACAGAGATCACCAAACACTTTCAGCAGTTGAATCGCGAAAATGACAACAGGATCCTGCATGGCAAGACTGAACTCGAGGGAGGGCTTCCAGTTTTCTGTGTCTCAACCAAGGCATATCAGAAGCTGCAAGGTCGGCTTCAGAAGAACGAGCCCGAAGTGGCCGGCTTCACCGAGTTGGAACAAACTGAGATACCCCAATTGCAAGCTCACTGTATCCGTTTGACGGAAGGCCCACGAGAGGCATTAAGTAAGCTCTTTCTAATCGAGTTGAAGAAATTATTGCAGTCCATGTCGCTTTGGTCCTCGGCGACCGGTTCAGCTCATGTTCTGTCGGATGCAAAGATGCAGGAGATGGAGGCTGGATATAAAGAAGCGGTGGCAAAGATGGAGAAGGCAAGTCTCTTTCATCATCCATTGACAGCAAGCTGTCAATCTCAGGGAATGCAAGAATTGCAAGACCAACTCTTTTGTAGACTGCACAAGACTTTTGCAAGAAACATCTTCGAGAAGTTAGGTAAGTGGCGACCCATATATTCTCCGACTTCGACTAATGGAATAGATGACGCTTGTCACCGTGGCAGTCAGGGATTGGGAGAAGTAGTTGCGGATTGGAATGAAAGCGTGTATTGGAGCACCTACCGAGCCATATGTCGTCGCAGCGGGGTCTGGAAAGGCTATGTAAGTCACCCCCGCCAAATAGCCATGAAACGCTAACTGTTTGTCAGAATTGGAACCGCGAGGTGTAAGTAATGCTCGAAGCACATTGTTGATGAACAAGGAAGACTGAACTGTCCCAGGGCCCACCCCATGCTGGAATATATCAGCTCCTACTGGATCAGGTTAGTTCTCGAATACCGTGAAGCCGATCAGCTCCTGACTGCGCGATAGGACGTTCAATGAAGAGGTCTCATTTCATCTCGAGAGCTTTTCCCAGAATGTCAAATCATGCCTGGATATCTTCCACAAGCACGTAGTCTCATCTGCAGATGAGAGTATCGCGGAACAGAACAATGCAAAGCTGCAAAAGTCCCTAGGCACGGCCGCTGGTTCCTTGAAATACCAGGTCCAGGGAATCGAGGAGGCCCTCAGGACCCGACAGAAGACTGCGAACCGATTGTTCGTCGAAGTGATTGCGGCAGAGCTTGACGGAACGTTTTGGCGGTGCGCAAATGAGGCCGGTATGACCTGTTTATCTTTTATGCGTATCGTGAGCTAACCGAGTAAGGGACTGGGATGCTCAAGCGGATGCAAGCTCTCATGCAGCGTGAAGCCGAAGTGAATGGCGCAGAAATTCTGAGAAAGAGTGCCCAACGAGTGTCTGAAGAGCTATCCAACATATTGAAACAGACTGAGGACGAAATCACTCGTATGGTCCGCGCAAGAGTGAGAGAGCTGGCGCGCGATTACCACACAGCGATTATTACACCACAGATCATCAAGCTCTCCGAGCAAGAGATGCAACTGAAATCAGAAGTGGCTGAAGCCCTTCGCAAAGCAGAGCAGCATCTCGCATTGGACCAACTTAATCTCGGCGTCGAGGATGGTCCGGCGGAGCAACTTCGAATGACACTCAGTGCCGCGGTGGAGACTGGACCACAAGCCTAAGAACAGACTGAGGATCCAGAGGGCCAGGAGATGCATTATTCTGATCCGAAATCTCGGTCTGATCTGAATACTAATAATGCCGTGCTCCATCCCAAACCGTTGGGTTCACCGGTCGAAGCCACAGGATTGGGTACATGTCGACTTGGCACTCGATTGGGTGTGCTTGGGCCAATGGGTGACTCGCCAGTAGTCAATCCTTCAACTGCTGTCAAACTAGATAGTAATTAGTCTTGATGGTCTGTAACTTGCGGACGGTCATCATTTTCATGCAATGGGTGCAGACTACCTTTCGCTTCATCAATAGTAGAGTGACGACGTTGGGCCTGGCTAGCTCTCCATCTCGAGGGCTTCCGTCGTAAACTGATTCTATTTGCGTCAGAATCATGGCGAAACGCAAGTACTTCTGTCAGGTCGACGGAAGAATCGACGAGCTTCCACAAATGCACGCTAACAGCAGTCGGTCAGTTTGACCAGCCTCCTGGATTTTGGCAGACTATGTACGGAGTAAATGGGGTAGAGCATTGATCACAAGATAGACAGATATAATTTAGACAGCATGATCGTGGTCATTTATTAAACTTCATCTCTGTTAAAGTTGTTGCTGAGTTGACAGCTCTCTTCTCTGCTATACAAGGTTGCACAGTGAGCACATGACCTCAGCTATTTAGCAGCAGCATCAACATCTTCTATTATGGCCTCCTTCTCCTCCTAACCACATCTCATTCACGACTTTGTGAAGCACTGTGAACTATTTTTGGATATCTGATATATTCTTAATCTTCTCCTCTCCATCTCTATATTATTCACTATCGTCTACTCTCACCGGGATAACAGCGGAAAGAATATCATAAACATTTCCACCGCCTTCGCTGACATTCGATACGCTCAGCCAATCAGCGACTGCAATTTTGATAACCAGAAAAAGATCAGAACAGGAAAACGCCGAAAAAGAAGACGACTCAGAAGAAGAGATGGTTCTTCCTCAACTCTTTGCTCGACACAAATCCAAGCGATCCACTTCCGCCAAAGAGGATTCGAAGAAGACCTCATCTCCAGAACACCCTCCTCCATCGACGGAGACTCTTCCTTCTCGATCATCCTCGACTTCAACTTCTTCGTCTTGCCACCCCAGTCCTCATCAGCTCCGCTCTCCCTCCACATCCACCGCTCACACCCGGTCCTCTTCCTCATCGTCCATTCATCTCCCGTCTTCTCAGTCCTCGAAATCGTCCAAAGCCAAGTCGAGATCTCATACATCCGATAAATCCAAATCTTCCTCGTCCAAGGACGCCTCCGCTTCGAGGTTCAGTTTCCCTACCTCCCGGCTATCCTCCACCTTTGATCGTTACTCTCGCGATCCCGACTTTCATCCTTTGAATCTTCCCCCCGACGAGTTACGTCGTTTATCCGCCATGGCTTCTGCCGCCGATCGAAGCTCAATGGAGATCGATTCGCCTGCCTCTCCTTCCCAGGCCAATGGTGTGAACGGCGCTCAGACTGACCGCACACCTACCCCGCCGCCGCACAAGTCCAATGGGTCGGTCGCCGAAGCCGACTCTTTCAAATTGGCGGGCAATAAATTTTTCAAGGACGGAAATTACAATCGCGCAATTGAAGAGTTTACCAAAGGTGAGTATGCATTTTGTATGTAAAAGATTCCAAGGCTAATTGGTTAGCCATTGAAATCGACCCCAGTTCCTCCATCTACCTCTCCAACCGGGCTGCAGCATATCTCTCCGCCAACCGCTACCTCGAAGCTTTAGAAGATGCCGAGCGCGCATTGGAACTGGATCCCACCAACTCCAAGATTATGTATCGTCTGGCCCGCATTCTGACTGCGTTGGGACGCCCGTCCGAGGCTCTCGAGGTTTTGTCCCGTGTCCAACCCCCCGCCTCCGCGACCGACCGTGCCGCGCCTGAAAAGATGCAGCGCTTCATCAAGCAAGCCGAAGAAACCTTGGCGGAAAATCGAGGTGTGTCGATGGTGGTATTCTGCGTTGAGCAGGCACGACAGCTGCTGGGCCGCGGAATCAAGGAACCCCGCAAGTGGACTCTTCTGACTGCCGAAGCACAACTGAAGATGGGTAATGAAAATGCGCTGAGGAAAGCGCAGGATATCGCCATTTCCATGCTCCGCGAAAATAACCAGGACCCTGATGCGCTTATGATCCGTGCTCGTGCGTACTACGGCTTGGGAGAATCCGAACAGGCTTTGAAAACACTCAAGATGTGTCTGGGTCTGGATCCCGACATGAAACAGGCGATCAAGTTGCTGCGCACCGTCCAGAAGCTTACACGCACCAAAGAGGAAGGAAACAATGCTTTCAAGGCCAAAGATTACCGCAAGGCGATCGAGCTGTGGTCCGAAGCGCTCGAGGTGGATCCTCAGAACAAGGACATGAATTCCAAGATTCTGCAGAACCGAGCTCAGGCATACATTAACCTGAAGGAATACGAGAATGCCATCAACGACTGCAATGAGGCCCTGAAATTGGATCCCTCGTACGTCAAGGCGCAGAAGATGCGTGCCAAGGCCTACGGTGGCGCCGGCAATTGGGAAGAGGCTATCCGCGACTACAAGGCGGTAGCAGAGGCCAACCCCGCCGAGAAGGGCATCCAGGAGGACATTCGCCGCGCAGAGTTTGAGCTGAAGAAGGCTCAACGGAAGGACTACTACAAGATCCTCGGTGTCTCCAAGGACGCATCTGAGTCGGAGATTAAGAAGGCCTACCGCAAACTCGCCATCCAGTACCACCCCGACAAGAACCGGGATGGTGAGGCCGGTGACGAGAAGTTCAAGGAGATTGGAGAGGCCTACGAGACTTTGATCGACCCTCAGTAAGTTTTCTGTCCCTTGATGGATTTGGTAGATTCTAACGTCATATAGGAAGCGCGCTGCTTACGACAACGGCGATGATCTCATTGACCCTGCTGAAATGTTTGCAGGCCGTGGCTTCGGTGGTATGGGAGGCATGGGCGGCATGGGCGGCATGGGAGGCATGGGCGGTGCCACTCACATCAACATCGATCCCAGCGTTCTCTTCAACATGATGAACGGCGGCGGAGGATTCGCCTCGGCCGGTGGTCATTCCTTCGGCGGCCACCACCATCAGTCTCAGGGCTTCCCTGGTGGATTCTCTTTTTAAATTCAACCCGACAGCTCAACCACGATAGACGAGAAAGATCGTGAAGCGATGTGATTGATACCTCACGACGATAGAACTTCTGCTTTGGTCTTGCCTCCTTCATCTGCATAACAGGCCGCTCCGTGCATACGTGTGTCGTGTTTCAAAATATTTCCTGGGTGCATTGCATGATGGTTCGGACTGCTCCTGATGCCTGATGCAATAGATTGGCGTCCTTTTTTTCATTTCTTTGCCATTTCCACCATTTTCTCTCGGCCTGATGGTATCCGGGTCGAGGTTTTTGTCGTTTTTGTTTCACAGGCTTGCCACGTATCAGTGGGATTCAAGCAGAAGCAGATCATTGCTTTGAGGCGTGGCGGAAGACATTGTAAGGCGTTATATACTCCATGTACGGTTACTGATTTTCTGGGCATGATGATGCCTCCTTTTGAATGACACGTTCTTCTATGTACTCGATTACTTCTTGGGTTGTCTGATAGATATGAATACTCGAGGCTAGCCATTGCTGATTCATTTCAACTTCTAGCGAAGACTTTCCCTAATCATCAAATCATTTAGCCAACATAGAACAGGATTGACCCCGCCTTGGATTTGAATGTTACATCCATCCATCCTTCTATCCCTCTTTCATCGTCGTCGTAGTCGTCGTCGTCATCTGCTTCCCTATTGTCCTCCTCATCATCATCCTCCTCATCACCGTCGTCTTCATCAACCTCATCATCACTCATCCGCTCACTGCGAACCATAGCATCAACCATCCCCTCTCCCGACTCCACAACTTCCACACCCTCCCCCTCAAGCCTTACACTCCCACCCTCGGTACGCACATGCACACTTCCAGCCCAAGCAGCCGGATACGCAACCTCCATCGCCCCATCCCCCGCAACATGAACTCCCGACACACAATGAAACGTCCCCGCCGCGCCCCCGGCCACCGAACCTAGAACAAAAGGCTGAGTAACGTGGACCCGCTGCTCACCTGCCTCGGTCTCCGTCAAGATGGATATATTCAGTCCCGTCATCTGCATCTCCGTGGTGCAATTTTCTTCAATACCAGGAATGACGGTGATGGGGATAAGCATAGCGGTTATATCACCACCGGCCGAAACGAGGCGTGCAGAGCGCGAAAAGACCATTCGGCCTGAGATGGGGCCTGTTTCTGTTTCAATGTCGAGGTCGTAGGGTCGGGAGGGTAGAGTTTTGGTGCGTATGCACTCGGTCTGCGAGGCACTGGCGTTCAGCTCCATGTCCAGTTCGAGCTCCGGGAGGAGGGCTGCCTCTGGCGCGGTGAATGAGACGGTGATTGTCCCTGAGAGGGAGCGAACATGAAGCCGCGCCGGCTCGAATGGGTGGTCTGGATGTGCGGGTTGCGGGGCGATGGCTACGGTGATGTTACCCGTTGTTGTTGTAAGGGACAAGAAGTCGTAGAGGGGGTACACGCCGTGTATGTTCTCGGCGTCGGCGTCGATTGTTATTCTCCGGTTTGTGTCTGCGGAGGCAAGGGTGTCCTCGTCGCTGGTGCTGGTGCTCGTGCTGGTGCCGGAGCTGGTGTCTGGAAGCCCACCGGGGGATTTGTGCGACTGCTGCAGTCAGTGTCAGTAATCGTCTATGTCTCTGGATGGATAGATGCATGCACGCAAGGACTGACTCACCCTCGCACAATACCGAACGACATTATAAAGCACAACACCGAACCAAACAGCCAGAACAGCCTTGAGAAGGAACAGCAGACAGGTCCGCCTGAAGCTTCTGCTTCCGGATCGAGAATGAGGCCGCTTGAACCTGGGGCTGGGGGTCCACTCGTCGATCATCCCAAAGGTCGAGCTTGGCCTGGGGCCCGGGCTCAGGCTCGGGCTGAGATTCTTGACGTCGCCCATCTCCAGCTCTTTCATCGCGTCTGCTGGCGTGGTTTCATTTCCATACTCTTGGGACTTTGACTTTGGTAGGAGAGGAGCTGTGCTGTGAGATTGATCGTCGTCTAGCATTGACGTTTGGTAGATGGATGCAGAGTCATCGTGACGGTCTGAATAACCGAGCTCGGACATGATACCGTTTTTAGGAGGAGATTGATTCTTTCTGGAGTATTGAGAGTCGGGTATATGATTTGTAGGATTGTTAGATGGGGCGGATAAGAAGCTCGCGGAAGAGCGTTGGTACCATGCAACCTGAGGTCGAATATACAGAACTGTAGATTACGACATGATGAGACGAGCAGTGTGGTTTATTAATGATGGAGCTGTGATGCGGCATACGATGCGATGATGATGGTTATGATGATAAGTAGAAGCTGATACTGAAGGTGAGGGCACGTGGAATGCGTCATCACTGAAAGACATGGTACCGTCTCCGCTACCACCTATCTACGAAGATAACGGCTACTTTTGTATGCATCTCAATTATGTACACTATATGCTGAGAAAAGGGATCTCATTGAACATGGTCATTACGAAATAGAAACAATACACCATAACTAAAAACATCAGGGGAATCTTGGGGTATTCATAACGAACGTGCTGTTGAATATGCAATGGTGGATGGAGAAAAGCAAAAACGCAAGGCAATCGCTCAAAGACTATGCATAACCAAGGTTCCCCAGCAGCGTCCGGCATTCATTTCCGGCCATGCCTATCACACCCAGTCCTCTGACCAGGTTGCCCTTGCGCAGACGCTGCAGGCCCACGGCAACCTTCCACCCTTCAGTCTCCTGCAGAACGAAGACATAACGGCGACCTTCCTGGTCGCGGATGCTGGCGCGGAGGACATGCAGCCCGCCTTGCTCCTCCTCGTCAGGTGATGCCAGTCGGCATTTGTTCTTGCACACCTTCAAAAAGTTAATGAGATTCGCATCCGACTCCTCTGGGGTTGGTTCATTGGTGCTCCGGCGGAAGAACACGTTGGCGGGCTTAGGGTTCGGACGGCCCTGCGTCGCTCCGTACTGAGGACACCACACCTCCACCAGTTTCATGGTCCAGGCCTTGACATCCCATTCGCGCTGAGGTACACCTCGGATGTCGTCGTCGATGAAGAGTCCCTCGGTGGTGATGCGCAACACCAGTCCATCTGTCACCATCCCTTGGCCAGAGACCAACTGCGCCACAGGACTTCGCATGAAGGCGTTGTTGAAGGCATAAACGCCTCTGATGACAATCTTGTCGGGATCTTTGGTCGAGTAGGCCCCTCGAGTTGAAGGTGGCGGAGTCGTCCGAGCTGTCGACTGCGAAGGGGCATAGGAGGATTCGGAATAGACCGAGGGGGAACCCGTTGTACCCGCATACGGTCTGCGGGGTCGGTCGTAGGGCCGAAAGGAATAGGCATCATCCTGGTCCGCAGGCGTTGGCTTCTTGGGAGATGGGGTCCTGGGAGCTGTTGACGCGGTTGCGGATTTGTTGCTTGCTGCTTTCGGCGTTGCCTCCTCTTTAGCTGCGGCTTCCTTGGCATCTTTGGCCTTCTTTTCGGCGTACTTTTTCGCAGCGGCTTCCTTGAGCGCGGCGAACTTGGCATCGGCCTCTCTTTTTGCAGCTTCCTTTGCAGCAGCCTCTTTCTCTGCGGCCTCTTTTTCAGCTTTCTCTTTGGCTCTGGCCTCTCTTTCCTTGGCCAAAGCAGCAAGTCTTTCAGCTCTGGCCTCCGCTGCTTCACGCTCAGCCTTGGCTTTCGCTTCAGCAAGTTCGCGCTCGATCTTTGCTCGAGCTTCTGCCGCCTCTTTTTCGGCTCGCTCCCTGGCCTCCCTCTCGGCTTTTTCCTTTGCTGCGGCCATCTCTCTCTCGAGCTGCTCTTTGCGCTCTCGAAGCTCCCTCTCCATGGCCTCGCGCTCCCGCTGCTTCTGCTTTTCTCGTGCTTCAGCTTCCCTTTTTCTTTTGAATTCTTCCATCTTCCGCTTGAGCTCCTCCTTTCGCCTCGTTTCTTCGCGAGCTCGTTCCCAATCTTCACCGCTCTTACTCTTGCTTTCGCTCTGCTCAGCTTTCTCCGGACCAGGATCAGCATTCGGAGGAGGTGTATGGGGGGGCGCGGCGCCAGCGCCATACTGATTCCCGGGGTACGGGCCTCCCGGTCCGGGGCCGGCTCCATAATTACCGCCACTACCGTAGGTCCCTTGCGGCCCCGGATTAGGGCCGCCGAAATTGGGTCCTGTCGAATATCCCGGGCCTGGGCCTGGGCCTGCACCTGAGGGCTGATGGTAAGAGCTGCCGCCGGCAGCCCCAGGCCCTCCAGGCCCAGACTGGCGGGATTGAGAGGTCCCTCCGGACTCTCGTTTTGTACCGGCTACATGTGCTTGATATGCACCAAAGCCCCATCCCGCAATGCCAACGACGGCCAGTAGGACCGCGACCCCCATTCCGCCACCATTGGCGGCTGTCGCAAGATACCATGCCTTTACAATGGGAGACAGTGTCTGCCAGATGTAAACCAATACTAGCGCGGACGCAGCGCCGGCCAGGAAGCTATTCCGGTGAGTTTGCAGCGAGGGAAGGTATAGAAAACCAGAGCCCGAGGAATGAGGTGGGATGATAAAGATATCGTAGTTTCCCTCCGGAAGACCAGACTCTCTCTTGAATCCATGCGTTGTGTTTGGATTCTCACCGTGAGGCGGTGGAGGCGGCGGAGGGCCGTCCATTGTCAATCCTTATGCTGGACTACAGCTGGGTCCTTGAGCAAGTATTTGGACTGCCGCGACTGAAGGATACCGAACGCTGTCGTCACGGTTATTGATGAGAAGACCCGTTCTCGGCACTCTGGTGGGCTTGGTTTTTATCGTAGAAGTGGCAGATTGAAGGCACAGACGTAGTCGACGTTTTGTTCATATTCTCAGAATCATTGAGACGGCACTGAGGCGTTGTGCCTCCAGCGCTTTGATCTGCTTCTGGAAAGCCGTTGTCAGTGTCGGAAGTGGACTGTAGCCACGATTGCAAACGAGAGCACCACTTACATGATATACTATGATAAATCAGAAGCCAGCTTTTTGCGCTGCGAGGTATGCCAAAATAACTGCTGGGAACTATGGAAACGATGTGGGTGAAGATGGAAGTGGGATGGGGAGGAAAGGCCAGGCGGCAGGCGACGAGAGGAGGCTATGGAAACGTGTGATTGATCAGCGGCAGCCAAAGGATTGGTAGACAGATACTACGTACGTAATGTTGCAGACTGCCGATTAATTCGTCGAGCTCGAAGGACCGTTGGGACTCGTGTAACGGAGAGAAGAATGGCTTTGTTATGTTTATTTGACTGGTTTCGAGTTCTAGATATTTGTTGACATATCGACGTCCGGGTATGATTCTTGCGATATATACTCCGTAGATCCGACGATCTTCAAGGCATTAAAAACAGGATATTACCAAACCGCCCATGATATATTCTCCGCACACACCAGAAGCTGAGAATGAGATAATAACCTTCAATAATTATTAAACATGAACAATAGATCTCTTCATCGATGCATGGTCTAAAATTCTAGACGAAATCAGTGCGCTGGGGCCGTAGCCACTCCATTAGTGTACCACAATGCTATTGATCCATATCTGATCGAGATTCAGCTCTAAATAAACTCATGAGGAATTCCCCATGTCTTAATGACTTTTACAATCAAGCTTAATCAGGAAATTTCCGAAGAATGTGCTGGCTCTGACAGTTAGCAGACGAGCCGCATTCTTTGGCAGTGACGGGGGCTTTGTTTGTTTTGATATTCCTCCATTTGGTGATGGTTCGTTTTTCGTTATTGGTCGTTGATTGGTTGGGGTTATTGGCATAGATACCTGTAACTTTATAAGAGATGCGTACATAATCTTATGCCTGCATGCACAATTTGTGTCTCTCTTCGATGCTGGTTTTGTTGAATCGTGACCAATTTTCTCTGGAGTGGGTTTGTTGGGGCTTTCCATGGCACTAGCAAGAACTCGTAGCAGAGTTATCTGTGTATCTTCTGCTTGAGGCCCTAAGCTGCTTTGAAAAGTCTATAAAAGCAAACGCTTGACCGTTCGGCTATACTCGAGGCATATAAACAGCCAGCATTGAGCAAGACGCAGCAAAGAAGGACATAACAGAACCTGGCATGCCATAGGATCCCGTAGGCAGATACCTAGATAGTCCACCATCGATCAGTCAAGGAACGTGGACTATGGTCGAGGTCAAGTTAGCAATCGGGGTCGGAGGATGGCCGGGGAAATCCCATGATCCGCTCGCGATGGTGCCTGATGATCATGAGGATTAATCGTGAGACACAATCAGTGAATCCAATTACAACGCTCTTCAATCCATATGGTAGACGATGAACTTCCTATTGGAAGAAGGTAGGGAAATGATCAGAGATATGATACCAACTCGAGATCCTCAACTAGATAGATAGAGAGATAGTGAAGAGTGGCGGTCGGGGAATTGAGAGCCGCCTGCCCGCCAGCGTCTCAAAACAGTTAGATTCATCCTCCACCATCATCACCACTGCCGCTACGGAGGACTGCAGACTACTTGACTACGGAGTATCTACGGCTGCTGCTGCTGGTCGTCGAGGTTCACTTTGGACCAAGATTGCTTGTCAGCATATCCATCCTACTACACCTATCAAACTGCTGCAGTCGGGGTAGTCAGGTACCGCCCCCGAAATCACCGCCTCACATCGCTTCTCCGCCTCCCCGCCAACTGTCCTCATTGAGATTGGTCTGCTTCCAAGCTGAACCAGGGTCATTTCTCTGATTGTGTCCTCATCTCCTCCTCTATGCAGCAACGATAGATTACGCAGTTTGGCCGTATCGACACTCGCCCTTCCGAGGGCTCACAGTCCATCATGTCCTCCTACCATCCCCCTACCCAAACCTACCAGTCTCACGCTGCTCCTCCCCGGCCTATCCAGACCTTCAACCCGGTCGCGGCTGTGACTGCTCCAGCTGGCACCTTCCTACCGGGGACAAAGGTGCAGGTCGGAAGCCATCGAGTTGTGGTTGAGAAATACCTCTCCGAGGGTGGTTTTGCCCATGTGTACGTCGTGCGACTCTCGCAGCCCGTCGAAGGCTCCGACCGGGCAGTCTTGAAGCGTGTTGCGGTCCCCGATAAGTCTGCATTGGCGAATATGCGGACGGAGGTCGAGACAATGAAGAAACTCAAGGGTCATCGGCACATCGTCAAGTACATCGATTCCCATGCGTCTCAGCTCAGAGGGGGTGGGTACGAGGTGTTTTTGCTCATGGAGTTTTGCTCCGGGGGAGGTTTGATTGATTTTATGAACACACGGTTGCAGAACCGGCTGACAGAGCCGGAAATCATCAAGATCTTTTCGGATGTGGCAGAGGGGGTGGCCTGCATGCACTATCTCAAGCCCCCTTTGCTGCACCGCGATCTCAAGGTCGAGAACGTCCTCATCTCCTTCCAGGGAAATACCCCTCTCTATAAGCTCTGCGACTTTGGCTCTGCGGCTCCGCCTCGCCCGGCTGCGACTTCGGCTGCTGAAGGGCGTTTGATTGAGGATGACGTCCAACGACACACGACGCTGCAATATCGAAGCCCGGAGATGATTGATGTTTATCGCAAACAGCCGATCGACGAGAAGAGTGATATATGGGCGCTAGGAGTTTTGTTATACAAGCTGTGTTACTACACTACTCCGTTTGAAGAGGTCGGCCAAATGGCCATTCTGAATGCGAGCTACAAGTTCCATTCATATCCCCCGTTCTCGGACCGTCTGAAAGCGCTCATCGGTGAGTTGCCATGGTCGTCAGTTAACGTAGGATACTGACAGAATTAGCATCGATGTTGAAGGAAGATCCAAAGAAGCGCCCTACTATCTATGAGGTAGTGCGCGAAGTGTGCAGCATGCAAGGGAAGGAAGTTCCCATTCGCGATGTAAGCGTCTTCTGTACACGAGGGAGGATGCCTTTCAAGAAGCTGATTTCTTTTACCCAGATATATGCCAATCGCTCGGTTTCGGAAGCTCGTCGCTATCAGGAACTTCCCCCCTCCCCGGTGGAAGCACCTCAAGTGGGAGCGGTGTTCTCTGCGCCGGTCCAGGAAACACAAACCCAAATCCCCGAAATTGCGCCGATGCGTCGAGGACGTCCGACCAGACCGGATCATTCTCAGCACAACTCGGCGAAAGCAAGCCCGTCTCCCTTCCGTGCTAGTCCTTCTACAGACCCCTTTGCTGTCCTGGACGGCAATGGCCACAAGTCACGGAACTCCATTGAGGAGTTTTCGAATCGCTTCCCGTCGCTTGACCAGTTCCAGATTTTGAATGAGGAAAAGGACAAATTTGACTTTGAGCCGGCTGTCGCAGAGAAGAAGCCGGAAGATGAAGATCTTGCGCGGAGACTGACACATGCTCTCGCTGACGACGCCTTTGTGAAACGACCCTCGCCTCTGAATGAAGAACGATCGATCAACCAGCGGCCTCAGACGTCCTCGGTGGAGACAAAGCCTGTCGAGCCACCGCGACCTGTGCAAGAGCAACCGCCGCAGCAGGCTCCTTTGTACCAACCTGTTCCCCAGAGACCCACCATGGTGTCGACTGGGACAATGACGTCGCCTCCGCCCACGCCAGGGTTGGCAGAGACAAAGCCATCCGGCCGTAATATCTTCAGGTTTCCGTCATCCGACAATCAGCGCCAGCCGTCCAATCTTTCTTGGTTGGCAGAGGCGGATCAGAAGTCTGTGCGACCCAACAAGGCGCCATCGCCTCCAACTTCATCGACAAGACTGGAGCCACACCCCAAGACCTCCTTGGACAAGTTGTCCAATCTGTCTGCGTCGTCACGGCCGTCGTTGGACGGAGCGCGACCGTCGAATCTGGACGTCCATGGTCCAGTGGGCCGGTCCAAGTCCGCCAACGGCAAAGCGCGCCCGGTCTCTGTCCATACCGCATCAAGGCCCGAGTTCTCGCGGGGCTCCGAGAGCGCTCGGTCATCTCTGGACTTGAGCAGACCGATGTACGAAGGCGGCGCGCCGCTGCAACACGCACGCACCGACTTGGACATGTCTGAACGGGCCAATATCTCCTCTGATGTGGACTTTTTGCGTGCGCGGGAAGAGGAACTCAACCGGAAGCGTGAGAAGCGGCACAGTGGCAGCCACAAGCACAATAAGCGCACGAGTCTTTCCACGCTGTCGCTGTCCGGCACCAAGACGTTATTTGCCGGTCGATTCGGCGACGCTTTCCGCCGCTTCGAACAGAGCAATCCGGACAAATCGCCGTCTCCTACCGAGGAAACAGCGAAGCCATTGCCTTCCGTCACAACATCGGAAGTGCCCGACTATGCGGCTGATTTGAGTGGCGATGAGAGCAACGAGGATATATCCCCGGAAATGCGGCGCGAGCTCGAGCGCCGGCGGCTTTCGCAGGAGGAGAAGCGAGTGGCGGCGGCAGCGGCCGAGTACCGTCGCCGCGTCGCGGAACAAGGAGAGGGAGGCCCTATGGTCGGAACCGATGGGCCCAGGTCGTCCGCGATTAAGAACAGGGTGCAGTCACTGCTCGGGCAGAGCAACAAGCCCCCACCTCAGAAAACGGCGACAGGCTACGGGCGGTACACCGACGAGTCGAGTGATGCTTTGCAGGCGAAGCAGACGGAAGGCCCGGAGTCACGGCCAGGCACAGCAGCCACTTACGGTTCGGGCTCGGCTCAAGAACAGTCTGGAAGACCGGCGAGCGCTTCCAGACAGGAGACAGCACGCACGGGATCCCGGCCGATGGCGCCTCCCAAGCCGAAAGGCCTTCGCGTGGGTGGGCCGAACATGGGTCGGCCATCGGCCTCGAGCGATGACCGCAGTCCGACGGCGCAGGCGACACCGACCAGCCCGGGCGAAGACTGGGAGGCCAGCTTTAGCCGACGGTTTCCCAGTCTGTCCGGACTGGAGATGGTCGAAACGGAGATTGAGATACCAAAGTTTGCTGGTCTGAGGACCAAGGAGGTGTAATTAGACTTGGCTCGCCTTTTGGCCTAATTAATATCATATATACATATTGATAAATGAACATATCACCGAGTTATCTTGTCTATTGTCGTAGTTTTGCAGCAGGACCGTAATAGAATTACCACAAAGGGTTAGTGCACCCCGCAGTAGCTCTCCGCCTCTCTTTACAGAGGTACAGTCAAGTCAAATAAATCATGTCCATATCTTGAACACCATTGCGTGATGGCCCCAATCACATTAAGCACCGTGGATGGTACGCTACACCCTCAGTTTTAAGACAACATCTCTGACGAAAACAGACGACCTCAAGGAGGTAATCCAACACCTCTTCGAGATCCAATCCGCCGTCCACGGCTACCTAGGCCCAGAGACGCAGACCGAGCTCGTTAGGAAAATGTATTCCCTCACCTTCTCCCCTCTCCTCAATCTTCCTTGATATTAAAACCGTGGCTGATATTGATGCGATGCACAGTAAAAACCTAACCCTCGCCCTCTCCACCCTCTCCACACACACCAAACCCGAACCCTCGCCCCAGGACCAGCAGGAGGAGGAAAAGGCCACCCCCGAAACAAGCGCAGATGCAGGCGAACCCCTGCTAAAAGACATCCAACTCCCCCCCGAGATAATCGACTACGTGGACGCAGCGCGCAACCCGGACATCTACACGCGGGAATTCGTGGAGCTGGTGCAGCGCGGGAACCAGGATCTGAAGGGGAAGAAGGAGGCGTTTGCGGCGTTTCGGGATGTGCTGGCAAGGGAGATGAGGAGTGCGATGCCGGAGTGTAGGGGGGAGGTTGAGAGGGTGCTTGCTGCTACCGGGGGTCTGTCACCGTCGACTACGGATAGGGATATGGATAGGGAGTAAAGGGGTGTTTCTACTTTCTTTGTTTGGTCGTTGGTTGGGTTGGTTGGGTATGGAGTTATGGAAGCGAAGACAGGGATTATTTTAGACTATGGTAAGGCGTTTTTAACTGTTAGGAGTTATTGGTTTATTAGGCTAGGCTCCAGTGAGTTTGGGCATCGTCTAGGGACTAGGGCCAGGGGTAATTAACTACGAAGTCAGAGAGATATCCATTTGTTTTATTGAATGATAACTGTCTGTTTCCCATACCAGTGGCAGAACTAAGACCAGATTCGGCGATCATCGGAGGTAACGGTCCAGTCCAAGGCATATGGAGCAAGGAGACAGCATCCCATTCAATTATGAAAGACTCCTTGCGCCGACACGTGCTGGTGATTGAATTATTGAGATGAGAATGTAGACTACGTACTTATTTGGCTCAGCACGTGTCAAGGGATATCTACGTATCTATCTACGACACTGGAGATCTGATGATATTATTCGAGACCTCGCCGTGTAACGTCTAGACTATCCCCAGGCAGAGTCCAAGTAAGATTAGACTTTGTGTCCTCGGGGAGTTAAGGAATGACACGGACGCTTGGCCGAGTCAACAAGGCAGTATTTTGTACAGTAAATCATCCTATGATCTCCGGACTGGGGGGAGTCTTTCACTCGTAATGAAGCAAATATCTACGGTGTAGGATGCAGCATCTGCCACAGGCTTAGTAGAAGCAGAGGTCCGTACAAGCACACCGCAACACGCATGATTCCAGGTAAGACTCTCACCGATCCCCATGTAAATCCATGAGATGTCGATACATATTGACAGGGAGGTGGACAAAGAGTCAAGTAGTACTTTGTATCGAGATGAAGTCATCTCATCTCGCACGGTCATTTTTGTGTCCTTTGCGATGGCCACGAGGACTAGCTTGGTCCACTTCAACGGTCAATACTCAATATATGAATACACTCGCAGGATGTAGGATGTAGTCCCATCTTATCGGTACGACATAACTGACTGAGGAGAGGTATCTACCTCTTAATATTCAGAAAGGCTGAGTACGATCGTAAACTGGACCAGATCAGAGACAAGACCAGGGTTCTCGTGGAGAAATCCAGGACTGGACAAGTTAGTGACTTGGCAAGTGATCGTCGCATACTGCACACAGCACACGACATCACTTGCTTGCAGTTACAGATGAATTGCCCGTTCTAGTCAACGACTTGGCCAAAACGTTGGATTGGAAATCTACCCGAGTAACGGTGATCGCTCTGTAAGCTGATGCTTTGATCACAGTAGTCACTAGATATCTAGTCAGTAGGTTCTCCTCCTACTTGCCATACTTGGAATGATCTCATCTGATTCTTGGCTACGGAACTATTGACAGCCAAGTGGAGACACATAATATCCACGGATCTTGAACCTTGCCCTTGAAATGAAAGACATCTGACCAGTCATATTAAGGGGTGCATCGGGGTATATCGGTCTTGGATGTATCAATCATCTTGTCTATTGGTCTTATTCTTCCATAAGTCACCGTAACCTGTCAATAATACGGTGGACTCCGTACAGCCCCGGTTTCCCCCACGTCTAATAATACTTCCACTAATAAGGTAGTGATGCTATTACTTGCTTGCTAGTAGTAGTAGTATTGACGTTCTCACCTGACTGCTCTTATTCGTTCTCTCCAAGTCCCTCTCTTGTTCTCTTTCTCCTTTCTTCCATACTCCTGTTCAAGTTGCAACTACAGCATGCCTACCCCTCTTACTTGACTACAGCATGCTCCATGCCCATGGGACGCAACCTGGCGATGGCATCACCGGGGGATATACAGGCAACAGCCTGGCCCTGGAAATCACCATTGCGACTCTGGCCGGAATCACCTGGTACAATGCCATCGAACTCATCATTCTTGTGTTTGTCACCTTTAGCAGGTACCGTGGCTGCTACTTCTGGAGCTTGCTCATCTCCTCGTCCATCGGCCTCATTCCTTATTCCGTCGGGTTTCTCCTCAAGTTCTTCCAGTTGTCTGAGCCATGGTTATCCGTCACTTTAATCACCATCGGCTGGTGGTGCATGGTCACCGGCCAGTCCATCGTCCTCTACTCCCGCCTGCACCTGGTCCTGCGCAACCCGCGCATCCTACGGCGCGTCCTCACCTTGATCCTCGTCGACGCCGTCATCTTCCACATCCCCACCACCGTGCTGACCTACGGGTCCAACATGGCCAGCCCTGGCACCCGCCAGCCCTACATCCGCGGCTACAACGTGATGGAGAAGATCCAGATGACGGGATTTTGTCTGCAGGAATTTCTCATCTCCGGTCTCTACATCTGGGAAACCATCCGCATGCTCCGCCTAGACCCAGACCGCGGCAAGCGCAAGATCATGTACCAGCTCGTCGCCATCAACCTGATCATCATCCTCATGGACCTGGGTCTGCTCGTCGTCGAGTACATGAACAAGTACATCATGGAAACGATGCTCAAGGGCGTGATCTACAGCATCAAGCTCAAGCTCGAGTTCGCCGTCCTCGGCAAACTCGTCTACCTCGTCCACAACCACGTCTGGAAAGCAGACCCCGCCGATATCAACTACCACCACACAGAAAGAGAAAGCTACACTCAAGAATTCCACTACCCGGACTTCGTCGACGCAACCCGCGTCACGTCTGACCTCACGCACGCCGTCCCCCCGGCGTCGTTTTCTGCTCCCCGCCGCCGCTCACATCCCTACATGGACTCGGACGACATCTCCATCGCCATGTTCGAGCACTCGGAGAATGTGAACGCGAACGCACCGCCCTCGCTTCCGGGCGCAGCGACCAGCCGCTCTGAGATCTCGCAGTCCTGGAGCGGCGAGACGCAGCGCGATGTGAGTCCGCTTGATTTTACGGAGATGCACCTGCATAACCCCATCGGACGTGGGGGGCAGCCGCCCCATAAACCGGGTTGATCTTGTTGATCTTCCCCTGCAAATGAATAATGAGTCACGAGTTATGAGCGTCATTCTTATTTTACCTTAATTCCGCTGTATCGATGATACTGCAATTCAACAATTCATTAGGGAATTGATGTTGAGGGCTACCTTACTCCACAGTCAAGGGCTATTCCATGGAAATGGTTCCTGGATTAAGGGACCTCACGTCATTTACCACGGCCCAGAAGCGCCGCTTCCACATGGCCGTGTCCACAGTCAAATCCTGACGTAGGAACTAGGCTAGCATCAGGCATTGCTGGCATGGCATACTGTACATAACAACTGAAGAGAAAGTTGACCATTACGCATTACAAACAGACTCATAGTCATAGTCAAAGTCAATACAAAGCATCATAACTCATAGATAAGGTAGTAGATGACACAAATCATAAGACACGACTGCTACGCTTCGCTCGCAGTCGCAATCATATCATACCTGGAACCGTCGACTCCCCTCCACCAGCCCATCAGACAATTTACTCACCCCCACCCAGACAGGAGCATACCGTCTCACCTCGTCCAGCGCGGGGATCACCCCGGGGGTATTCCCATCGCTCCAGAGACAGACTACCCTTCCAGTTAGCCTTTCCCCATCCACGCCAACGCCATCACTGTCCGTAGACCACTCCACCTCGACACTCCAGGTATGCCCCCACTCGCGACTCCAAAGCCGGATCTCCTTCGTCTCCTGACCCGGCGAAACATGCGGGAAGCGCGGATCGGTCGCTGCGCCCGCGACGCTGAAATCCGAAACGGGTGTGTCGAAGATGAGTTTGCAGGCGCGGGTGTTTAGGCCGGAGATGTTGAACTGGGCTTTTGGCTTTGTTTTCGTTTCCTGGTCGATGCTGATGTTGAACGAGAGCCAGTTTTTCATCTTGCCTTCGGGATGGACAACCGGTGGAACCGCATGCCAGGAGCATTTGGGGCCGCGGAGACCCGGATCGCAGGTGATGTTTTGGCCGGCGGCGCTGGGGAGGGAGGTGGCGACGTCGTGGACGAAGGGGTAGGCGCCGCTTAAGGAGGCGTGGTTGATGCCCGTGTCGAGGTCGATCTCCTGGATGAAGAAGAGCTTGAGTCGGTTGGCAGGCGAAAAAGGGAAGGCGACGAGATTGTAGATCAAAGTACCGGCGAACACCCAGAGCAGGAAAACCGGGATGTGGTGCGTGTACCGGTGGATGAACGGAAGGAGCGGCATGAAGAGCAGAGTCGTCAGCCCGGCAATAGCGATATAGATCAAGAGCGAGGAGCTGCCGTCCTGGGCCGTCTGGCGCAGGGCGGCCGTCAGCAGCAGCGCGAGTGGTCCCACGAAGATCAGGACGAGCGGCGCGGTCAAAAGGAACTGCAGCACCCAAGTCCATTTGGGGAGGTGGATGCTCCAGGCCTGCTCGTGGCCGTAGAGGTTGGGCTCGCGCTCGTCGTCGTCATCGTCGTCGCCGCGA
This sequence comes from Aspergillus hiratsukae, assembly GCA_014281905.1. Classification (NCBI taxonomy): domain Eukaryota; kingdom Fungi; phylum Ascomycota; class Eurotiomycetes; order Eurotiales; family Aspergillaceae; genus Aspergillus; species Aspergillus hiratsukae. The sequence continues at coordinate 1,125 of JACBAD010001828.1, read as the reverse complement.
AGATACTCGCCCGTCACCCGGACGTAGTTGGCAAAGGTAGTGCGCTGTCCGCGCAGCAGAGACGTCGTCTCGGTGGCCTCCTCTTCATCCCCGTCCTCGCCGTCTTCATCCTCGCCAGAGGCCGTGCCCAGCCGACTGCCGTGGCTACTGGCCCGCCGGGAGGGCAGCACAAGCTGAGTCGCGTACTCGGACTTGCGCGGCAGACCAAACAGCTCCAGATACGAGATCCACGTCGCAAGAAACGTTCCCGCAAAGGCAAAAAACACAAAATAGCCCCCGGCCAATCCGTACTTGTTCTCGTAGACCGTGGCAATGACCAGCAGCACCCACTCCACGAGAAACAGCCAGATCAGCGTGTACACGCGATGAAACGCCGACGGCCGCGCAAAATCCGCCACGCGCGAGACAAACCACGCCAGGAAGACCCAGGCGGATATCATCATACTCCAGACCGCATACTCGCTGCTGTGGATGATGTACGGGTTGAACTTGGTGACCAGATACGCCAGACCCACGGTCACCGCCGTGGGGATCACCAGCAGAAAGGGAAACCGGAAGAAGCCTCGAACCCCGTGCAAGGGCACCGCCTCGCTGCCGTCGCTGTCCTCCGGCCGCGCCGACGATCGGAACAGGTACATCTTGTCCGCGCGAGTCAGCGCGATGCTCGTCACCAGCAGCACGAGCGGCGCCACAATCAGCAGCGTCACCGACAGCGCAAACAGCGTGTGCAGTTCGAAGACGACAAAGGTGCTGCCGAACAGATCGAACCACACCCCCCTCGGCCCCGATCCACTGGCAATCCGACCATCCTCGCGCGGCAGCCCTTCAAACCGGCCACTGCTGTCGGAAACCAGCCCCTCCGTCGTCGCCACCGCTGCAGACAGCATATGCCACACGGAATCCAAACTCGTATGCCGCGCATCGTCCTCGTCGGTATGGTACCTCGCCCGCGGCTCCATGAACGCAACATCCAAACCGCGCAGGCCCAGATCCCCCTCAAAGACCACATAGTCCGTCTGGCTACTAATCAAACCCGCCTCAAACCCGTCCGCGCTCAGCACCGACCCAAACGGATGCGGCGCCCTCATATACGGCTTCGTGACCTCCGCGTCCGAGCTCCGGAAC
>JACBAD010001830.1:0-28278 GCA_014281905.1 Aspergillus hiratsukae | reverse complement strand
TCCCCCTCCTCATCACAATACTCAACCCCACACCACGTCCCATGATCCGGAACCACATACCTCCTCCGCCGGAAATCATACCGCTCAGACGCCCCACGCCTCGCCCACGGGAACGGCGTCTCGTCCACCCCTGCTCCTCCGCCTGTGCCTGTGCAGCAGCACTCCTCCGGGAGGCGACACTCCCACCCAGACCAATTGATCCGTTCCTGACCCTGACCCTGGGGCTGGCACGGGGAGCGGGAGCGGCTGCGGCTGTTGATCTTCCCGGCGTATATATCCGGTCCGCGGTTGGTTAGGACATCGAACAGACGCCAGCGACGCGGCCAGCGCGAGGGGTTCCCCGGGCGGGGATCTTTCGGCCAGATCCAGCCTAGTGTTGTTGAGGGCATGGCGAGCGCAGCGAGCGAGCGAGCTTAATGACGAGGCGACGCAGGGAGTTTAGGAACGAGGCAGGGAGCTTAACAGCAAGCAGACAAATCAAGTCAGCAGCTAGGCCAGCGGAGCGAACGAATTCAGACCACCACACGTAGGGAATCGATGATGTGGTTGTACCTCACCTCACGGTCAGCTAGCTATACTTATACTTATACCCGTACCCTACCTCTGTGCTGAGGAATAAAGAATAAAGTTTTCTTTTTTTCATTGTATGGGGCTATGGTTTATGAGACAAAGATGCATTGCATGCATGCATGCACGCATGCTTGTTTTTGCTGGCTGCATGGCTCTTTACTATCGCTACTCCTATCCTCGCTGCATCATTGGCAAATGCATAGGCAGAATGCAAATGCATGGTTTGCTTCAGAACAAAGGATGCGGCTCAGCGTATGCAATTGCTTTCATTCTTTTGTATGCTTGCATGTCGATTTCTATGCTAATACAGCTCATTATAGACACCAGATGATTGAATAGATTGAATATACCACAGTCCCCGCTACTTTAGATTATTGTATGGCAAATACATGGAGAGAAATAATAACGCGAAGAAAACGCCAACCCAACCTTGTGCTGATACACCGCTATTGTCATGATGGAAAAAATCGCTCATTCGAATGCAATATGTTGTTGGAAAACATATGATACGTTCATGAGGAGATCAAGTGAAAAGGACACCAGAGCCACCGGCGAACCAGGTGAAGGACGCTATGGTGATAATGACCATGCCAAAGGCGAACTTGAGGGCTTGTCGCTCGGTCTCGGAGAGGGCGCTGTTGCACGTGGCGCAGTTGAATTCTATATTCGGTCAGTACGTATCAAAATGCGTGGGGAAATAAGAGCATACCGTTGAGAGGAGTATAGGGTTGCGGAAGGTACATGCCAAAAGAGTAACCGTTCTGAGAGCCAAGGTAGCCGGCACTTGCGGTGTCTCCAATGTCCTTGTCCACGTCGACCACGTACAACGTGTATGTAGCCGTCAGCAGTGGGACCGTCGCATTCGCCTGGTACTTGCCCGTATCCCACACGACCTTTCCAGTCGCCTCGACGCTCATGTTGCTCGAGAGGGTATAGGTAGCCTGGTTCATGGTGCAGGTTGCGAGAACGTTCACCGCAGTCGGCGTCACAATTAGAGAGGTATAGTTCCAGGCAAAAGTCACATAGTCGCCGATCTTGTAGTAGGTTGTGGCACCCGCGGTAGGGATCAACATCGATGTTCCGCCCGCAGGGAGACGGGCATCGATCGAGGTCGACTTGGTAGAGGTCGTGGTCTTGCTGGATTTGCCCGTGCCGGTCTCGGTGGCTGTCCCCGTCCCCGTCTGTGTGCCCGTCTCCTTGGCCGTTCCAGTTTCTGTTCCACTGCTAGAGTCTGTCGTACTCGAGTCTTTCGCGGTATTGGTTTGCGAGGAAGAGTCGGTCTTGCTCGCCTTAGAATCCGTTGTTGTTTGGTCGGATGCAGTTGTATCTGTCGAGTCAGCAGCGAACAAATGAGCAATATTTTTGCAACTAACCAGCTCTGGCCACAATCTCTCCATGTGCCACATTCAGTCCGTTCGGAGGCCATGGCCAAGCTGAGGAAATTGTTCCCAGAAAGAGGAGAAAGCTTAAAAACGAGAGAAAGTTGAGGGACTGCATGATGGATGATGCCTTTAATCCTGAGGCTATCACGCAATATAGGGAACGAGTCCCTTGAGAAAGTCGAGAGGGTGATGCTCGGTTATCCCCTAACGATCGGCTACTGTCTCCGCAAACGAGCGTCGACGACCAAGAGAGAACGATTCACAAGGTCGACAAAACAGTCTGGACGTAAGATGGACAGGTGGAACGAATTCTCCAAGTCAGCGGGTCAGTGAAACATGCAGATCGGGTGATATCGTATGCGGGTCTCAAAGAGGGGAGGCTCGATGGCAGGTAAACAAAGCGAGTGACTGGTGAAGAATCAACCAAACAGCATCACACCATGGAAAACAGTAGCGAGAGATGATCAAATTCAAGATAGAAAACGCAAGCAGAGCTTCGAAAAAGCTAAGTCAAGTCAGAAAAGGATAAAAAGGATCTAACGAGAAAAGAGGCCAGACGGGGGGGATCCGATCGGAGCGACTAGAGGAGAGCAGCCGGAGCCGAGCTAGCCTGTTTAGGCTTAACTGAGACATGCTATTTTTGGCTATCGGAAATCTTCCCATCATCACACGAATCAGAGTCATCTTGATCAAACTCTATGCTTCTCTACGTCCGTTGAATGGTGCGCTGAACCACTGAACTGCTATTTTCTTCTGGATATCCTCACTCTGCCGTCTTCATCGCCAGCAGAGCCACTATAGAAACGACCTGACGTCTGAACTTGCCCAATACAATGAAATGGAGATTCTCATAATCACAAACACAGAACTACCAATCTAAAAGAAGGTCGATTATTCCATACAATCAAACGATACAACAGCAATGGACATAAACAACTGGCATCACAGCGGCATTAAAAATAAATTAACATTAAACAATGTTTCTGTATGTGCGACAGTGCAATGCATATCAATACATATCCGACTAGTCGGTAAGGAGCCATATCCTCCAAAACCCTTGAACCAAGGAATCATCACTCCCGCCACACGCATCTCATATCCGATGGCAGCATCTTCCAGGCCAATATCCGCACCCCCGGATCTATTTACGAAGTATATTCGACCTGCAGATTGACGGTACTGCAAGAGGAGGGAAACTTGGGTTCGTAATAGCGGTAGATATAGAAGAGCTGGGGTGCGCCGTGGAACCAGTCGCACACTGGGGTAAATTACTATTAGCCACATGCACAGTCATCAAGTACATCAGAGGGAAATGCTTACCCAGCCAGCCGCCAAAGCCCTGTTCCTCCGACCACTGCAGGCCGGTGCCATTGATGAAGAATCCCTCAGTGCCGTAACCAGCGTTAATCTCGACGGGTTCCCATTCTAGACAAGTCAGTTTCGGAATGAAGATTCTGTAATTCAAAGAGCGGGAAACTAACGAGCGTAGTTGGTATCGGGGATCGGATTGAAGCCCCAAGGGAATGGAGTCTTCAGGTCGAACTGGGTGTAGGTGCCGTTCAGGAAAGCCGTACTGGCAGTTCCCACGTCGGATGTGAGGACAGCGTCGTTGAATCCTGCACCGGTGTGGTATGCGTAGACGTAAAGATCATTGTGATTCTCGTTGGATGCGTCTGCGGTCTTAAGATGGAAGGGCTTGGAGGCCTGGCGAGTAGTATGGAACATGGGGTTGGCCGCGACTGCGGAAACCAGCAGAGTGAGAGTGGAAAGCAGCTTCATTCTGATGATCAATAAACGAGAGATTAGATTATTTTATTCAGCTGCTTCAGTGAAACCAGCACAAATAACAAACGTGGACAACGATGTGAGAGAATGGGTTGTTGTTAAAGATGGATGTGGTGGTATCCCTTTCTATTTATGTTCTTGATGTCAACAATAATAGTCAACCACATCACCACTCCACAAGTGGAACGCTTAAAACCGGCATTAGCAATTCAAGTCATCTCATCAATGATCAACATCGAATTCAGGAGCTCTGCAGACACTTCAGTGATGCTAGTTATTAGCATAGTGTCTAGCAGAAACTAGTCTGCTCTTCTCAGGCCGCAGTATCCATGCCATATGCACCCACTCCGGCCACCGGAGTGGGAGATGGGACGGCTATCACATCACATCGCCGCAACAACCAAGAAATTCAAGGACAGTCTCCACACAGGAGTTGTTCGGGAATCGGCTGAGGCAAATGTATGGAGAGTTGGAGATTGGGCAACGACGATCCATGACCAGTGGGAACACAGCGATTCAGCGAATTTGCAAATGAACCAGTCAAGCTGTTTGGTTGAGCTGCGTAGAGGAAGATCGTTAGGCACCGCTGGTTGCTGGGGGAAATAAAGGCGGGGATGGCTACAAAACTGAGACATGCAACTTCATTCCGAACAGTCTATCTACAGAGTACAAAGCATGACTCAATGCTTCTTTGTACTTTATGTAGACACATGTAACTGTGACATCTATGCTGCTGATCCTCGACTCAGGCGTGCTATTTTTACACGTTGGACCTCTCTGTAAGGTAGTTCTCTATGCTGCACCACTCAGTCGCACAAGGTGATCGACATCCTGATGCACGCTAACAGGAACAGGTGATGAGCATCCATCCAAACTTCGGAGTCGTGCCGTCTTTGCCGTATTCGGAATATGGTATTTTGTACAAGAGGTGCATGGACGGCAATACTAAGGATCTTCGGCTGAGATTTGAGGGTTCGTAGCCACTAAGGATCATCACTATTATAACAACCATCCTACATCCATGGGTCATGGTTATGAATTCATGGATTATCCTACTTAATGGGACTCGACTGATATCATGATCATCTCGGTTCCATTTGTTCAATCTCCCCTGAAGTGACATCAGTTGACCTCCTATTTATGATGGGCAGTCTGAAAGGCATGTTTCAAAACAGATGTCTCATATACATATGTAATAGTGATGCTTATGTTACTCTATCTTTGGACGATCTCGCATACTCTAGGTATCTACAATGAAGATTCAAACGCCATAATCCATGCTATCCCCTTTCCCTTCCTCAATCAAGCCAAACCGTGCCGCGGGAATGTAATTGACCAACCATGGCCCAAACCAATAACTCCTGTCCACGCTGTAACCTCTGAGCGACGAATGTGCTATTTCACCTTGGCGAATTCGGGTTTCAGTGACCATTTTCCTCGCCCGTTTCGCCCACCTTTTTCGAGCACGGCAATTGTTTTAAGCATTTCCTTAAACTCGGCCGATCGCTGGGGCGTGGTACAGTAACGGTTAAAGTGGTCGATCAGCATCTGCGTGTAAACGGCTCCCCCCTGTGACAAGATGTAGTCTCGAATCATCGTCATGAAATCCACGCCAGTGGGAGTCCTGGATGACACAGGGCTGTTTGTGGCACTCCGGGACAATGGTGTCCGTGCGGAGAGGTTAGCCAGAATGCTCGCCGACGAGGGACCGGCTGCCGTCCGCCGCGCGGTGCTGCTTCGTCCCCCAAACGCTGAAGGGAGGGGTCTGTCCTCGGGCCTTCCAGCGACTCCAAATTGACCTGTCCAGGTGGGAGTCCCGATGGGAACAGAACGTGCTGCTTCACCAGCTCGCCGCAGCTCATCGGCAGCCTCGGCAGCTACCCTCTTGGCCTCCGCCTCGATGATCTTGGGGTCCGCTCGGACAACCCGTTTGCCGTTGACGATCTGATCGTGCTCCAAAGCCGAGTGCACTCCAGAGCGAGCGAAAATGCCTTCCATGATGCGTGATTCTGAATTGACGGCTCCAGCCCCTTTCTCCTGATCGCTAGGCTGCTCCGAATCGCCCTGATATTTCTCCATGGACGAGACACCCACCACTTTGCTGATGTCGTTCTTTTCGGCTTGCATGTCAGATGAGACGTCCTGGCCTTTGGTCGATTGTTGATCATGGCCTTCATCTCCCTGAAATGTAACCTCAGCTTCTTGGAAGAGCTTGCTCGTCTCCGTGACACCTGGCTTTTCGTCGCCGAGCGCGAATAGGTCGTACAAATCGCTCAACTGAAAGGAGGTCTGGCGCTGTTTCGGGTCTCTGAGAATCTTATTGGTAAGGAACTGTTTGAAGATCTGTCGATGATATATCTTCTCCTCAATTGTTCCAGCAGTCATTAAGCGGTAGACGCTGACATCACGCTTCTGCCCAAGCCGCCATGCTCGCTCTCGGGCCTGCACGTCTGTCGATGGGTTCCAATCTGGATCGTAGATGATGACCCTATCCGCACCGGTAAGATTCACTCCCAAGCCTCCAACCTTTGTCGTGAGCAAGAAAACATGCAGATTCGGGTCATTGTTAAACTCGTCAACCATGGTTTGCCGATTCTGTATGGGTGTGGTGCCGTCCATACGCCGATAGTTGAATCCAGACAATGACCTGACGAACTTCTCAAGGATATCCAACATGATTCGATGCTGTGCAAAAAGTAGGGTTTTATGGCCGGTATCTCTCCACAACTCCAGTAGAGACTTTACCACCTGCATCTTGCCAGACTTGTTCGCGTTTCCATAGCCCGGTTGATGCGATTGCAGCTTATGATGCTGTAAATCTGGGTGATTGCATATCTTGCGCAGTATATCAACTCCATATAGAATCTGCCTGCGTCCCTTGAGAATGGAGTCCATCTCTTCAGACTTCAAGAATGATTCATATGCCATCCTCTGCGGCTTGGTCAACTTGCAAAAAAGCACCTGCTCGGTCTTTTTGGGCAAATCCGCAGCCACATCGATCTTGAAGCGCTGTAGAAGATATGGGCTGATGGCATCCTTGAGCGTCTCTGCACACTTGGCAGCTGTCTGCACTTGGAGATTAGAAGCATTCGCATATCCGCCCTGCCGGATAGGGAATTCGAACTGGTTCCGAAAGTTGACTAACGTTCCAAGGCGCATTGGAAACACAAAGTCGAAAAGCGACCAAAGCTCCGTCAAGTTATTCTGCATAGGGGTGCCTGAAAGGATAATTCTGTGCGGAGTCCGAAGCTCCTTGCAATGGATAGTAATAGAAGTGTTCGGGTTTCGAATCTTGTGACCTTCATCGAGAATCGCACACCCCCATTCTACCGGAATCAGAAACTGAGAGTATGTTTGCAATCCAGAATAGGTCGTGACCAGAACGTGGCCTTCTTCCACCACCCGCTTAACCACCTTCCGTGCTGCCTTCTGGTTGCTGGTGAACCCTCGCGAACCGGAAGCATAGGTTTGAGATGAAAGAGCATCCTCTCTGCTGCTCTCACTCCGGATATTTACCATGCCACTCCCGGATGTGTGCAAGATCGACACACGGAAAGGTGGCCACCAGCGATGGAATTCGTTGACCCATTGCTTCATAACTGTAGCAGGGCATACAACAATCACAGGCCCATCCAGTTTCTTGCTGTAATGCAGTCCAGCTAGGAAAGCTATTGCTTGAATTGTTTTGCCCAACCCCATCTCGTCACCGATGATACCTCCCACTTTCTGCTGATAAAGCTCCCATAGCCATTGCACTCCGGTTTTTTGGTAGTCGAACAAGTAAGGGTTAAGATCCCCAGGCAAGCGATATCCATTGTCATAAGACACATCTGGTACCGTAGGATGAGGCAGGAACCATTCATCCTCTTCGATGGAAGCCTCCTCATTAATGGTATTTTCATGCTCTTCCTTTGCTTGCAGCACCTTAGAAGCACGCTTTCGGGCGGCGCTTCTCCGACTCACCCAACTCTGTAGTCTCGATTGGTAAAGTCTCTCGTTGCCGTCGTCCAACCCTGTGAAATCTTCCATTTCGTCCCCAGGTCTTTTCCCTGCTTTGTGAGCTGCAGGTCGCTCTGGCTTTCCATCCGGGAAAAATTCTTCTTCGTCCTCCAGCAACGATTCTTGTTCTTCAGACGCTACATAATCTGCTGACTCGTCATTATCTTCGAGAGACTCATTTTCTTCATCTGCTGCCATGGAGTCAGACTCCTCTTGCTTGATAACCGTCTTCTTCCGGCGTGCTCCACCCTCCAGCTTTCGTCTCTTGCTTGGTCGTGCTTGTGTGATGCCCGTATCGGTGCTCTCATCATCAAAGTCGAATCCGGGTCGGACGAGATTTCTGTGTGAAACAGCCGAGCGATCTTTCAGTTGCTCCAATGCTTCATTCTCGTCACGTTCATCTTCAGCATCGATGAGAGCGTCATGAAGGCTGGCAAGAGGACCCTCATTCGGACCTGCGCCCATCCTAGAAAAAGGCGTTATCTTCCCGGTTCGGATGAGATAATCTCTTCGAGATTCGTTTGGCATGCGCCCTGCCCCGGTTGCCTGAGTACCTGCTTCGACCCCCTCATGTCTGTCGTCAATACGTTGTTGGATTTCTTTCAAGTCATTCTCTAGCGAGGCGTTGCGAGATTCCAGATTGCTCAACTCGTTCTCTAACCGGACTCGAGCGGACGTGCCAACTGGCTGCGATAGACGCTGATGAAGTTTAAGAATCTGGGCCTCGAGTTTCCTAATCATTGAGGGATCAGCATCTGGACCTAAACGTCGATTTACGGCAGAAGACATACTGTTTCTCAAGGGTGGTCTTCTCCAATCTCCTATTGTCTCGTTCGTCAGCTTGCTCCATGAGCAATCTGTCGGCCTGGCAGAGTCAGACTAGAAAGCACTTCACATCCAGAAGATTTTGGGCTGGTACCTGACGAGATATGTCCCTTTCAAGGTCATCCTGATCGCGTATATCGGCCTGAAGTTCTCGTAGACGGCTCACTTCATCGGTCACTGCAGAGGGATCTTCTCGCTGCTCTGGGGTAGCGCTTGTCACCACTTCAGCGGTATTCGAGGCATCTGATCCATCCGTCCTCTGAGGTGTCTCAACCACTTCAACTTCAGCGGAGCCATCACCCTCATTCTTCACGTCGTGATCCATGACTGAAGCAAGACAAAGATGCCAAGGATGGCTATTCAGACAATAACAGCTGTTAACCCTGCAGATCAACACCTTCAACCAACAACAAATGACACGCTTTCACGATGGCTGAGCAGTGCAGCTCAGAAAAGCACCTCCGTCATTTCTGTGACAGGTGGCGCTGTCGAGGACTGTCGAGGAACTATGAGTGAGTGCAGGCGGCGACGGACTTGACCTCAGTCGAGCGCAGCGCTCAGTACAGTTCGAATACAAAACAACCTTCTTTATATGCAAATACCACAAGAGAATCTGAAGAGTTACAGAAGATGAAAGCTCGTCTGATGCGATTATCGCAGAATCCTAACACAAAGCATCGCCGCATCCTCTCAGTGGTATCTACGGCAGAAAGATTTCGCCGACTGCCGCCTAGTCTGACCGCCTTCGGTGCACAAACCATCAGTCACGTCACTGTCTTGAGCCTTGGCAGTGGTTCTTCCAGCCCGGTTTCCTCTAACCAGGCTCCGAGTCAGCTTTGGGCACCGCTCCTGCAGCATGGAGCAGTACGGACTACGGAGACCGTACAGTGGCATGGTTCCAGTTTCTCTTCAGAGGCGATCCTAGGTACCTAATGAAGGGTGATCATTTGTCGAATTGCGAGACTACTTTGAGGCCGCCCTATATCCACTTTGCTTGGACTTGAGCTGTTCAACGAACTCCCCAGGCCATCCATCTTAAGTTCAGCTAGTTTCTGCAACCGGCGACAACAACCATATTCCATGAAACTGCCAAACAAGACATTATTCTTCTCTAGATGGTTGCAGGAGCAACTTCAGATCCCTAAACAGGCCAGTCTTTATGAATGGGAAATTCTAGCAGACGACTCCTTTTCACAAATATTGCTCCAAATAAGGATGAGCTTTGTTTTTCTTCTCAAGGGATGACCTATCGTGAGAGGAGGCAGGCAACAATTGTTATTTGCCTTGCCCTGGATTCGCAGGAAATAACAATCATAAACATCAGAATTGAGCAGTGGTAGATAGACTCCAGACTCGTTCACTGTAGAAATATCAGGTCGATCCATTGCACTGATCAGTCGTCGATCAGTCGTGAGATCAGCAAGCTCTCACTCCCTCTCTTTTTGCCTTTCCCGGCGAAAGCCAGAGCCCAATCGCAGCCTCAGGCAGACGCAACGCTCCCCTCGAGATTGAGGCATCATCTAATCTCCACCTCCACGACCTTCACCTCCTTCCTCTCTTTCTAAAACCCCTCCGCAATAGCCATTCCCCAGCGGCCATTCGGACTGGACTTGTTTCCAGATCCTCCACAGTCTTTCTTCTTGACTGTGTACTTCCGCTTTGGAATCAAACACACATCCTCCCGTGCTTCAGTCATTTACTGCAGTCCCCTTCCGCGTGTCAGTCAGCTGGCTGCACCGATAGGTACTGGCAGCCCGTCGCACCCGCCCCCGTCCCTGCTTCAGACCTGCGACCGCCCTCGGTGGACAGGACGCCCCGGTGGCCATCAATTAACCCTCACCACCGGAGTGATCTGACGTTCGGATAATGAAGCACTGTATAATTTACGTCTAACGCCAAATATTCGAACCACGTCGTCGTCTCCGCCTGATTGCGCTACGTGTGTCTGCCGCCCCGCTGCTCTCCATCCCCTCGATTGCAGTGCATGTGCGCTGTCAACGGCGACAGACGATCGACCATCCTTGATCGTCAACTCTCACTCAGGTTCTTCGAGATATTGTGAGGGGAGGCCTCCCGAAGACATGGGTTCTCAGTGGCAGCCTTACCAGGACCCCTTGATGGGACGTCCAGCGCCAGCGCAGTTCAACAATGGATTGACGTCTACTCCCCAACAATTAGTCCCCAAGTATGGTGGTCAGCCGCAACAGTCTCAGCCGCCCGTGGGATATACCTATGAACCCTTCCAAACGCCAGCAGCGAAACCTCCCTCGGCCGGCACAAGCTCCAAATCGGTATCTACGTCGTCGCCAGCCGCGACGCCACGTAGCCGCGATTATGTCACCGATGCCGACACCACCATGGAGGATGCGGACCCGTACAACAGGGCGAAGTACTCTGCGCGACCGACTCATCATAGTCGACCTTCGTCTCAATTCTTCTCTCCTGAGGAGTCCTCGGCTGCCCGAAGGTACTCCCCGATGAATGTTCTGTCGCTGTCCTTGTCTTACAATACTAGTCCTGGAAAGTCTCAGAACTCATATGCTTTCCCACCCGGGCCAAACAACTCTCGCCGGTCGCCGACAAGAGCTCTAAACTACTCCACACCCCCTCAGCCGTTCCAGTCGCCTCCTTGTAAGCATTCTCATCCAATAAACTTGGGGATCGCTCATATCTAACAGTTTGGGTGTGATAGCTGTGTCGCGCCCTCCTCGGCTTCCTCCGCTGCAGCCTACCGATATGGGCTCCGACCAATTCTACCCGCCTTCAGCAGGATCCCAAGTCAACGCTTCCTTTGGACAAGATGGGAGATCACCCCGGTCGGGTTCCATATCTGGTGCGAGCAAGCAACCGGGTCGAGGGCCAATACCGAATTTTCAAAAGATCAAGTCGGTCCAGGAGCTCCAAGCCCGCATTAATGCGCAGCCTCCATACAGACGAGCCAATCCAGAAGGGGGTTTCATTAGTGTAAGTGGTCATAGACCTGCCAATACAGTTTGTTGCTAAATGAAGATGCAGCCCCTTCAGGCGTTAACCTGCCATCTTCCGGCCACATACCGTATTTGCAATCCAGGCTTCAATTACGAGTCGTCGCGGAATCCGAGACGTGTCCTTACAAAACCAAGCAAGGGAGTCAAAAACGACGGCTATGACAATGAGGACAGCGATTATATTCTCTACGTGAACGACATTCTTGGAAGCGAAGAAGCTGGTCACAAGTGAGTTCTCTCGACCGAGTTTTCAGGCCATCTGTATTGACATCTCTGTAAGGAATCGTTACCTTATCCTCGACGTGTTGGGCCAGGGGACATTTGGTCAAGTCGTCAAGTGCCAGAACCTGAAAACCCAAGAGGTTGTTGCCGTGAAGGTCATTAAGAATAAGACTGCATACTTCAATCAGAGTATGATGGAAGTTTCGGTGTTGGACTTGGTAAGATCCCAAGGTTCTTTGCTCGAAATATTCTAACCTTCCTCCTTGCAGCTTAATAGCAAATATGACAAGAACGACGACCACCACTTACTCCGTTTGAAAGACACTTTCATTCATCGGCAGCATCTCTGTCTGGTCTTTGAACTACTTAGTGTCAATCTGTACGAATTGATCAAGCAAAACCAATTTCGTGGTTTGAGCACGACTCTCGTCCGTGTTTTTGCTCAGCAACTTCTCAACGCGTTGAGTCTCCTAAACAAGGCGCATCTGATTCATTGTGATCTCAAGCCCGAGAACATATTACTGAAGAAGTGAGTAGGAGCTCGTGTTCGAGGACAGGCTCTTGGACTAACATCGATCTCCCATAGTCTTGAGAGTCCAATTATCAAAGTCATCGATTTCGGCTCTGCTTGCGATGAGCGGCAAACGGTCTATACGTACATCCAGTCAAGATTCTACCGTTCCCCCGAGGTGTTGCTCGGCTTACCGTACGTCCTCTGTCTTCTTCGAACTGGCACTAAACTAACTGGAGCAGTTACTCGTCTGCAATCGATATGTGGTCTCTTGGTTGCATCGTCGTCGAGCTCTTCCTTGGTCTGCCTCTTTTCCCTGGCTCCTCTGAATACAATCAGGTCTGTCGAATTGTGGAAATGCTCGGTCTACCACCGACGTGGATGCTTGAAATGGGCAAGCAGTCGGGTGAATTCTTTGAGAAGACCCAAGACGAGTTCGGTCGCAAGACATACCGCCTGAAAAGTCTGGAACAATACTCCCGGGAACATAACACGAAAGAGCAACCGAGCAAAAAGTATTTCCAGGCATCCACGCTTGAGGAAATCATCCGTAGCTATCCAATGCCCAGGAAAAATATGAAGCAAGCTGAAATGGAGCGAGGTTCGTTCTCCAGGCCGCTATGTCTTTTCACTCGCTGACATCTCGTCCAGAATTGAACAATCGAGTGGCTTTCATCGACTTTGTTCGTGGACTGCTGTCAATCAACCCCCTTGAGCGATGGTCGCCCCAACAAGCCAAGCTTCATCCGTTCATTACGCAACAGAAGTTTACAGGGCCCTTCGTGCCGCCAATGAATCTAAAGTATTCCTCACTCAACAAGACCATTCCACCTGGAATACAGCAGCAACAGCAGGCTGAGGCTGCGAGCAAACAACGAGCGGCTCAGGCGGCACATGCACAGTCAGCGGCCCAGAATGCATACTCAATGCAGATGAATCAGTTCCATACACCATCTCATGCCCAGCCCCCGCCCATGTACAACGGCATGTTTACAGGCCATCAGCAAGGTGCCCCTCCTCCATATCCTGCCCAGCCGCCGGGCTACGGCCATCAGATGAACCTCATGCCAGGCCAGATGCCTCAGTCGCAATATGCACCGTCTCAGAGCCTCTACGCGCAAGCAACCACTAGAGCTGGTCGCCAACGCGCATCCACCATGGATCATCAGGGGGGAGGAATTCCGCCAACTATTCAACGCGTTGCCAGCCACCTGGACCCGAATGCCCCCATTCGACTACAGCCCAGCCCGGCATATTACCCACCACCTCCTGACGGATATGTCGACAACAATGCTCAGCGACGCCGGGGAAGCCGTGCAGGGGCCGGTCAACGCAACCGAGACTTCATTCGGACTCTCGAGGACGGCGTCCTTGGCGACAGCTATATGAGCCAGAGCCAGTGGCACTGATCAGACAAGAGATCCAAGCAGTCAGTCAGTACTGGCTGTTATCTGGAACGTGTGCTTGCTCCTTTCTACCGTCAACTCTGCTTTGTCGAGCGAGAGTGTGCTCCAGGTGCGTTTTACAATTCTAAGCGCAGAGCTACTCCAAGATATCTTCCTACATCGTTTGGAACGTACCGTGCTCGATTTTCCTTCCCGTGCCCTTCGGTCTGCGGCGGCTCTTACGACGTCAGCCAGTTTCATCATGTCAACGCCAGCCACTGCCCCAAGGTCATCACGCGAGACCACTTGTTAAGGCTACGTCTTCAGTTCAGTGGCCCAACTGGAAGGGGACGAAGTTATATTGTAACATCAAGGCCCTTCGCCGTGACGAGATAGCCTCTGAGTCTAGTAGGCGGGATATATTCGCCGGTCTTGAGCGTGGCTTTCTACGGTGCAAGCGGCCCATTTTATTATAGTCGAGCTTCCTGATCTGGTTGCTTTTACCTTCCCTGAGCAATCTTTCCCAATGAGATCATCGTGTTCCATGCCTGGACATTGGTCATGAGTCGCATGATAAGGGTTGTTGCGAAGATTGTTCTTTCTCTCACCTCACCATTGTGTCAAATTTTCTCTTTTCAATTTCACATTGCTATTTGTGGCGATGCCAATTTCTATTCCCCTGTTGTTATTTGATGTTGTCTGTCTCTTGCTTCCTTCCATCGCAGCTCAACAGAGGCATTGCTATAGCTTGGATACCTAAATTTAGAAAGTCAAAGTTCGATGGATATCAGAGAAAGGACATAGTTCTCGATTCTGACTAGTGGTCTGCCCTCCCTGTTTCACACTCTCAAACTTGAAGTAGATTGACCGTACTTAGTTCCTGCCGCGAGCATCACCAGAGCAGGTAGAAGAATTCTGTGATTCCTGAGCATGTTGTTCGTTGGCAAATATTTTCAGCTTGTTGGTTATATCTGGATACACGCGCTTGGATTGAGAGGTTCTCATCTTCGTAAGCTGGATCTAGGTCGCGATACTTTGCACGGCAGAAGGTATGAACAGAGCGGCGGTAGTCCTCTAGAGAGATTTTCTTTGGGACATTGATGAAGATATCCTTTTTCCACTCAGGCGCATTGATCAGGTAGCGAATAGGGAATGGTTCGTTGGCCTCAAGATCCGCAGCGTACTGGGCGAAGATAACGTCTCTCCAGGTCCTGTTTAGATTACGGGTTGTCATGATGGAATGCAAGTGTAAAGCTGGGATTCAAGCTGCTATTTATGTCCTTTTTGAATCGTTTTCGGGGCCCCAAGCAGGTAGAATTATTCTTTAGCGTAACTCTGTATTTTGCTCAGTTTTGATGGTAATGCTTAGCCACGAGTTAGATGCTTATTATTGCAGTATTTGGGCGACAAAATAATATCCAGCGCCTCACGCCTCGGAGCACTAAGACAATACCTCGCCGTAAACTATACACTGTCTGAATGAGTCATAGTCCAAAGGGTGTTAGCTTAGGCCGTACATGACTGGAGGGGTTGAACCCAGTCAAACATGGATGGCGTTCGGAATAGTCGTGTAATCGGCTGCTGTATTGCTATCGATAAGAGTACTATCAGGACGCCCCAACTGCATTTCAGAAGCCTCGAAACATCGGTATAGAATTTACAAAAGCGTGAAAGAGCCAGAGGTATCATTGGCTGTGAGGCTATTCAGATGATTCTGGCATACAAACACTCGCGGGGAAAGGCGGTGCAAACAGGACAAACTGCCATATACGGTTAGGTGCCTACTCGCTTAAATTTCGTGTGTGGCTCGGGCGGCCAAACTCGCTGCGGCTAGGAACCCTCAACTTCACAACTGAATTTGCCATCAGGCACGGGCAAACAGATCAAGAGGGCCGTTACGCTGTCCACTTCCACCACCTTATCACCCCGCGCGTCCCGTCCGGCATCAGCAGAGACGGCCAGATTTTGAACAAGTTCGCGAACCCCCCTTTTTAGGCCGATAATCCCTCGAACCGCAAACATGTCGCGTTTCTTTTACGGCGGTGGTAGCGACAGCGAGTCCAGCTCTGACGAGGAGGAGCTTTACAGTGATCGCGAGGAGGAGCAGAAGTCTGAGGAGGAAGAATCCAGCGAGGAGGAGGAGACCTCGGAGGAGGAGGAGGAGGAGTCCGACGAGGAAGCTGCTGGTAAAAAGGGTGCTAGTGCTTTCTTGAAGGATGCTGCCTCCGACAGCGAGGAGGAGGAAGAGGAGGAGAAAATCACGATTGTCAAGAGCGCCAAGGATAAGAGATTGGACGAGCTTGAGAACACGATTAAGCTGATTGAAAACGCCAAGAAGATCAACGACTGGGCTGTTATCTCGACAGGTGCGTTTTGTTCCTTCATGCCGCTATATATGTGGAGGCGGGGATAGGCAGGTGGGTTGAAGGACTTAGATGGGCTGACATGGTATAACAGAGTTCGACAAGCTGAACCGACAGGTTGCGAAGATCTCGCAAGCTGGCCCGACTCCCAAGATTTACATCAAAACTGTTGCCGACCTTGAGGATTTCATGAACGAAACTATTGCCAAGCAAAAGTCCGGAGATAAGAAGCTGAACGCTAGCCAGGCCAGGGGCTTCAACGCTGCCAAGCAGCGTATCAAGAAGAATAACAAGGACTACGCCAACCTGATCAACAAGTACCGGAAGGACAAAGATGACTTCATGGAAAGCGACGATGAGGAGGCCGCCGCCCCCGTTGTTGCTGCTCCCCGCATCACCAAGTTGGAGCGTATCGAGGCTCCTGCCGTTGTCGATGATGATGGCTTCGCAACTGTTGGCCGCGGTGGCAAGACTCTGCAGTACACTCCTGAGAGCATCCTGAAGCACCTCCGTGTGATCGTCGAGTCGCGAGGAAAGAAGAACACAGACCGCCTCGAGCAGATTCGGACGATGGAGAAGCTTCTGGAGGTGGCTCAGACTCCTTATCAGCGCATCCGTGTTTACCTTACTCTCATTTCCACGCGTTTCGACCTCACATCCACGTCCACTGCCAACTACATGGCCGTGGATCAGTGGAAGTTCGCCGAGCAGAACTTCTCCTCCCTGCTACAGATCTTGGAGAACAACCGTGACCACGTTGTGACCGAAGGTGCCGAAGAATGGGAAGATGACGAGAAGCAGCCCACCATCGCCCCCGGCGAGACTCTCTACATCCCCGGTAGCGTCGTATCTTTCGCCGAGAGACTGGATGACGAGCTTACAAGATCCCTGCAACACATCGACCCCCACACCGCCGAGTACATTGAACGTCTGAGTGATGAGAAGGACTTGTACATCGATCTCGTTCGCGCCCAAGCCTACGTCGAAGATTTGAATCAAGGCGAAAAGAGCGACCCCAGACAGGACAGTGTCAACCGGGTGGTCATGAGACGGTTGGAGCACGTCTACTTCAAGCCCTCCCAGGTTATCACAATTCTCGAGCAGGCCACATGGACGGCTCTTCCCTCAGAGCTGGATTCCAGCATTACTCCTCGGGCTAGCACTGGCAACGTCGAGAACCTCGTTTTGAGCCTCTGCAACTATCTGTTCAAGTACAGTGATGGCATCATCAGAGCCCGCGCGATGCTCTGCCAGATTTACTTCCTTGCCCTGCACGACCAATACTACCGCTCTCGTGATCTGATGCTCATGTCTCATCTCACTGAGAACATTGCCAACTTTGACGTCAGCACTCAGATCCTCTTCAACCGGACGCTGGTGCAAATCGGCCTGTGTGCCTTCCGCTCTGGTCTCATCTACGAAGCTCAGAACACCCTTTCTGAAGTCTGCGGCAGTGGACGTCAAAAGGAGCTCCTGGCCCAGGGTATCATTCTCCAGCGCTACTCCACGGTATCGCCGGAGCAGGAGCGTCTTGAGCGTCAGCGCCAGCTGCCGTTCCACATGCACATCAACCTGGAGCTGCTCGAGTGCATCTACCTCACGTCGAGCATGTTCCTGGAAGTTCCTCTCATGGCCCAGACTTCTTCTTCTCCCGAGATGAGGCGCCGTGTCATTTCCAAGACCTTCCGTCGTATGTTGGATTACAATGAGCGCCAGGTATTCACCGGTCCTGCTGAGAATACCCGTGACGGCGTGATTATGAGCGCCAAGTTCCTTGCCTCTGGTGACTGGAAGAAGGCTGCTGAGATGCTCAACTCGATCAAGATCTGGGATCTGATGCCCCAGCCCGACAAGATCAAGGAGATGCTTTCCCAGCAGGTCCAGGAGGAGGGCCTGAGAACCTACCTCTTCACCTACGCTCCTTTCTACGACAGCCTCTCCATCGCCACCCTCTCCAACATGTTCGAGCTTTCCGAGAAGAAGATCTCCGCCATCATCAGCCGTATGATTTCGCACGAAGAGCTGGGAGCTGCTCTGGATCAGGTCAACAACGCCATCATTTTCCGCAAGGGCGTCGAGCTGTCGCGCCTCCAGTCCCAGATCGTCACTCTGGCCGACAAGTCCATGAACCTCCTGGAAGCCAACGAGAAGACTCTCGAGCAGCGCACCCAAGGTATGGCCAACGCCTTCCAGCGCGATCAGGGCGCCGGCGCCCGTGGTGGCCGTGGTGGCGGCCGCGGAGGTCACGCCCGCGGTGGTGGGCCCAGATTCCCCGGTGGCCAGCAAGGCCGTCGGCCCGGTGGACAGCAATTCGGGGGTGGTGCATTGGGCGGAGCTATCAAGGCTTAAAAAAGATTGTTTATAATGGCATCCCGTTTCTTTCTTTCTCTCATGGTCTAATGCTCCTTTTCTGGGAATACAAATGCGTATGAATGTTCTGTCTGCTTCTGTTCCATTACGGCCCCTGGTCGACGACGCTTCGCTGTCGATCTTTCTCTCCATGTTATCATCTTATGTATGCCATATTTTCATATTCTACAGATGATTCGATGTCTAGACTGAATGAGAACAGAGAGGAAAACTCGGTTAAATGGTGTTCTTCCATAGTAGCGATGATGCAGGTATTTTGATTAGTATGATCCTGGGTCGCCTCTGAGTGAGCAATATATCTCATGGGACATGTATATAACCTAGAGATGAGGAGACGCGAAGTCATTGGTGTGAATAGCGAGCGCTTGGATATATATAAATATATATATATGTATGTATAGCCGCTATCAAGCTATTCAGATACATGTATAGTCTACACATGTGAGATGCGAGACTGAGTTGCGAGCATGAAGCGGCGGACATGCTTCGAGAGTGGTCCGATACAGGTTTCTCCGTTCCGAATCAATCCGCCTATTGCCTTGAGCAACATCGTGGCTTGAAGGGACGGTAGCCGGCTCCCACATACTGCGTTGGAGCAGAAGGGAGGTGAGCAGGCTATCCATGCCGACATTCCTTGACCGTCATCGGCCAAAGAGGAAAAGTCTGTTTTCGTGATTAATGAACCGTGTTCGAGTATGGGAATATCAGCCGCTGTCGTCAAGGAGATTCTGGGGCGACCAGTATTCATTCTCTTCGCCCTGCGCGTCCACCCAAACTAGGCCGTCCGCTACAAGGTCGTCAATGACAGTTTGTGCGCGGGCCTTTTCCCAGTTCAAATTCAACTGCAACATGGATACGCTGACATAGCCCAGTATCTGAATTGCCTCCAGGACTGTGGCCTGATCTGTGTTCAACTCTTTGGGGATAGAGCGGATGTATTGCTTGCTCCCTACTTGCACAATGGAGAAGCCAGACCCAAGGGGCCCAAGTGATTTTACAGCGCGGAGAACATCGTCACTATAGGTCAAATGACAGTTAGCACAATCCGGATGAATTCAAAGGAGTTTGAAGCGTACTCCGTGACCTCCAAGCCGCCCCCGATGGCTTTGCCTTTGGCAACCTGTTTCCGACATTCTTCAACACCCAGCAAGCCTCCATTCTCGCTTCTTGTCGATCGACAGAGCTCTACAACTCGGACCGCAACCTCAAAGTAGAAGTCATTCATATCACCGCCCATAATCTGCGTCCAGAAGCTGCCGCTTTCTCCCCTCCGGCCATTTTTCCCCTTGACATTACTGGCTGCAAGAGGATCAACCCCGATAGCATTGCACATACGAGCAAACTCAGCTCGGAACGTGGGATTCGACTTGATCGTTGAACTATGTTCTAGTGCGAATGTGTGAAGCAACGACTGGAATACGGAAAGTTGTGTTTGGAGGGAGGCAAGGTGCGCTGAGCGAAGGTTGGCGCCATGAGTGGCATAAGATTGACTTGTTTGCGTGCGATTCGCAAACGCTCCAAGCCCGACACCTCGACGAGTCGACATTATGATTATAGTGTTGATCTCTCCTGTGAATAAGCCGGCCGCGGGGTACATAGTACATACAGATGAGCAGTGAGATGCTGTCATGGCCAGACCGTTATCTGATAGGTCATGTGATATCCTTGCCCCAGTCGATAAGGGTAAGTCTGACCAGGAAGGGAAAGGACGAGAAGCCCCGTCGCGCTAACCGCAGGTAGGCTAGTGCAGCTGATCCACCCACACAACCGAGTTTCTCTTCAATTGATTTCCTCCTCGAACTTTTTCTCATCCCGACAACCTTCGCCAACCGCTCAACTCGCGAATTAACGGACCGTCGCAATGGCCTCGACTGCTACGTATGATACCCTTTGATTGAATCCTATCGGCTGTTTCGCTTTGCGAGCCCGTAAGGTTTCAGTTCATAGTCGTCCTTCTCGCTGGAGATGCTGCGATCAATTTTGGTCGCTGGGCACCAGCTCGATTTTCCCGTGGCCTTCTCTCCAACACGAGCTCTGATCCTGTGAACACTGGAAGCATGGAGCCTGGATGATGAAGGGTCTGGGGTATTGAGGATGAAAGCGTCGTTCGCCTTCTCCTTTAAAAGTATTGTTGTGAGCTATCGTGCCCTCCTACAGTCTTGAAAACAGATTGTCAGGAATCTGTGCGAACAGCTACAACATAACTTCCCGAGCGCAATGCTCGGGGTCTTGTCGGCTGAGGATAAAGGCTTGCCATCCTTGCTGAATTGTGAACGTCCAGCTGGGAATGCTGTGACTAGTAGCATAATTCAGTTTGTGGGTTTCAGTGTAATGCCTTGCCTCACCGATCAAATGGATGTCGTCGAGTTTTCTTTATCTGCCTTCAGTTGAGAATGTGGCACTATAGCTGCAATTCTTACACTCGGCGAATACTTGCTTTCGTTTGATTGCATGGACGGACTATACTGACCTCAACCAGCACCGTCCCCACCCAGGACCAGGTCCTCGTCCCCGAGACCCTCCTGAAGAAGCGCAAGAGCCAGGAGCAGGCTCGCGCTGTTGCCCGCGAGGAGGCTCAGAAGAAGAAGGAGGTTAGTTTTTTGCATTTTTTTTTACCTGTTTCTCAATTTCATTGTGTGATGATACATTTTCCACTTACGCGACTAGACCTTCGGGTCGATGCTGTCGCTTCGTTAACCATCTTTCGGGGCTGACAATACCTTTTCCATTAATTCGTTTTGTGATCTTTTGGAAAGGCATGCCGCTAACTTGCAAATTTCAGGCCAACAAGAAGAAGCGTGAAGCTATCTTCAAGCGTGCCGAGTCCTACGTCAAGGAGTACCGCGATGCTGAGCGTGAGAAGATCCGCCTTGCTCGCGTTGCTCGCCAGCAGGGTAACTTCTACGTCCCTGACGAGCCCAAGCTGGTCTTCGTTGTCCGTATCAAGGGGTATGTCTCGCTCTAGCCTTCAGTTACCTTACCGTGGTGCTAATGAATCTGCAGTATCAACAAGATCTCTCCTCAGCCCCGTAAGATCCTGCAGCTTCTCCGTCTGGTCCAGATCAACAACGGTACCTTCATCCGCCTCACCAAGGCCACCCAGGAGATGTTGACCATCATCAACCCCTACATCGCTTACGGTTACCCCAACCTCAAGAGCGTCCGTGAGCTCATCTACAAGCGTGGTTACGGAAAGGTCAACAAGCAGCGTGTCCCTCTCACCGACAACCAGGTCATTGAGGAGGCTCTTGGCAAGTACGGCATTGTCTGCATGGAGGATCTGATCCACGAGATCTACACCGTTGGCCCCAACTTCAAGCAGGCCAACAACTTCCTCTGGCCCTTCAAGCTCTCCAACCCCACTGGTGGCTTCCGCACCCGCAAGTTCAAGCACTTCATCGAGGGTGGTGACCTTGGTAACCGTGAGGAGAACATCAATGCCCTCATCAGACAGATGAACTAGATGCAGTCTTCTACACGGCGGTTCTCTATCCTGGGTTGTTTGGTTCACATGGGCTGTTCTCATTAGCGTATAATGGTCTATGATTCTCGGGTACAAAATGGAAAAGTTCAAGCAACCCATAACCTCTAGTCATGATGCGTTGTAGAATAGGTCGTAGCTTGTCCCTGCTTTGCTTTCAGTCGACATAAGGGCTCCGTACCAGGTTCCTCTATGTGCCGTGGGCCTTTCTGTGCTCGGTTCTCCATGTATCTCCATACAGCCCGAATCGAGTTGGCAGCCTCGGCTTGGGTCATGTACTTTCAACCTCCAGCTCACCCTTCTTGGTCAACGGTAAGTCCTAGGCAACTGAGATTGTATTCTCACATTTCAGACATTTACAAGCTGTTCTATAGACAGTTGTGCGTACCCCTCCTGGTATGTATGTACAATTTTTGTGGCCATATATATCTTCTTCCTCAGTCCGCCTTGCGAGAGCGAACCCACTTGAATCTACGTACAAGATTCCCAGCCCATAGCCCACTAATTAAATCTCAATGACTTCCTGGACCCTCCTCTCTTTGTTGACAATCAGACGGAGCTGTCTGCCCTGCCAGTCGGTCCCTGTTGAGTCCGAAGCAGGCTTGAACGCCCCTTCTCGAAGTGCCTCACTGAAAAGTTCATAAGAGGGGTAATCTGTCATACGTTAGCCGATGATCATCCGCCGATTTGATATACATACAGCCATCCACAAAGTGAGACACCTGCTCCTCAGTCATGCCGGTTCCTTTGGTTGCACGCAGCGTTCTTTCCTGTTCCTGTCTCCAGTCGTAGACAAAGTGGAGGTCTTGCGCATCGCTTGGAGATCTTTAGCAAGCGAGTATTAAGATGATATCGAGTGAAGAAGGTGGAACTCACATATGAACCAATGCGTCGAGCCGACTGCATTCGAACGGTTAGCATCAGCTTTTGTTAGACCACACATTTAGAGCGATCCAAGAGAGCAGGGCACGAACTCGGTCAATACATCATATTTCCTCAAGGCGTCGTTGACGGCCTTGACATCTTCAAACTTCACATGCCCTAAGCGGCCATTATAACCACCCTGGTCTTTCTGGCGGACCGCGGCCTCCCACTTCTCCCTGAGGACTTCATCATCCAGGGCTCGGAAGCCAACACACCAGCCTTCGAAGATAACCACTTTGATTTTCTCTTGTCCGTCGCCGTTGACCGTCTCCCATTGGCTCTCGGGGACACGATCGCCCTGTCCCGAATAAGCGGACTTGTCATATTGCGGGATAGCGGTAGGAAGACCGGCACGGAGAGACTCGAAGACTTTTTCGGCTAGAGGGAGATCATGGGTTGCGGGTTGGCCGCGATGCTGGAGAAGAGGATTGAAAGGAAAGGCTTTGGCTAGTGCTTGTTGTTGCTCGTGGGTGAGGTAGAAATCATCCAGAGAGATGGTGACGACCGGGAGGGAATAGGGAGGTGCCCGAAGGGTCGATTGAAGGGTCGAGACCTGGCATTTACCGCTTGCTCAGTATAGATCGAGGAATTCTGAGGAATTGAGCAGCTCACCAGCACGGTCTTTCCTGCTCCCTGGACACCGTTGAGTCCCAGGAAGAATGGCGGGGTATTGTTTGGGTCATTCCCATAGCGTGCCTGGTGGGCTTCCAACCGCTTCAGCAGGAATGGGATGCAGTATTGAGATTTATCGTCGATGATTTTAGGCATTTTGCAAGAAGTTTTGACGATCTAGGTGTTGTAGTTGTCTACTATGACTACGCCGGTAGCGTGGTGCTATATTATTTGTGGTCTCGGACGAGAGCCGGCCGAAATCTGGGGTAGTCGAACTTCCCCAACGGGATAAGATTGTGCCTGAATGACTGGCCGCATTTGAGCAAAATGATAAAGAAATCTCTTTGGGATTTGCTTCAAGATGCCGACCAGACTCACTGTGAATATCAATTCAAGCATAGGAGTTATACAAACCACCAGTGACTCCCCCGCGTCCCACGTGACAATGACGTCCAAGACAGATTACATGTTCGATGAGTCAGCATATTGTCCCCAGAGCTCTTCTGCCACTACGATCGCAAGGAAATACGTCCTTAAGAATGATGCAGATGATAGAAAACGAGCATTGAGCATGTGGAAGACAACGCAGCAGCTTGTAGAAAATAGAAATACAACGGACATCTCATGACCAAGGATCGGCATGTGAAAGCGCATCATCTGCCTAGCCAAATCCGCTTGGCGTGTGGCAGCGGAACCTCCGAGCTTACCTTTGGAAGATACCGAGGTCCCTTTGAGCTTGCCGAGCATTGCGACCGTCTTATCCTCACTTCTTCCCCCAGATCCATTCTCGTCTCTACGGTATCCCCGGCTCCCCAGAATTTCTTCTATTAAATCTCACTCTCATCCTTCCAACGAATCGCCTTTTGAGTCCTTTGTCCCTCTCCTCCCTCAACAGAACTGTGTGCGAGTGCACCACCTTATTTGATCATCTTCTAGATACCCTCACTTTCCTTTCCTTCTAACCTGTCCAATATGTCTGAGCTGCGCTTTGACAACCAGACAGTTGTTGTTACAGGAGCGGGTGGTGGTCTTGGAAAGGCCTACGCTACCTTCTTCGCTTCCAGAGGTGCCAATGTCGTTGTAAACGATCTGGGTGTTTCCCACTCCGGTGAGGGCAAGTCATCAAATGTACGATGGATCATCTATCAAAAATGGTGTATGACAGCTACTAACTTGATTTCTACGTAGGCTGCCGATGTAGTAGTCGAGGAGATCCGAGCGGCTGGCGGCAAGGCAGTAGCCAACTACGACAGCGTTGAGAACGGTGAAGCCATCATTGAGACTGCCATCAAGAACTTCGGCCGGATCGATGTTCTCATCAACAATGCTGGTATCCTCCGTGATGTCAGCTTCAAGAACATGAAGGATCAGGATTGGGATCTGATCAACAAAGTCCACACCTACGGTGCATACAAGGTTAGCAATCATCAAGTTCGTTCTGTTCGCCAGGGTATTGACCATGATTTCCTGTTAGTGCGCAAGAGCAGCATGGCCTCACTTCCGAAAACAGAAGTATGGTCGTGTCATCAACACAGCTTCGGCAGCCGGTCTCTTCGGCAACTTCGGCCAGGCGAACTACTCTGGTGAGTTGCATGTCCTTGTCACTATGTATGAAGCTAATAGTCGGAAGCCGCCAAGCTCGGCCAGGTCGGTTTCACCGAGACCCTTGCGAAGGAGGGTGCCAAGTACAACATCATTGCCAACGTTATCGCACCCATCGGTATGTCTAGAAGAGCACTCACATATATCTTTCAGCCCGATGTCTGACTTGCACAGCTGCCAGCCGCATGACCGCTACAATCATGCCTCCTGAGGTTTTGGAGAACCTCAAGCCCGACTGGGTTGTCCCCCTTGTCGCTGTTCTGGTCCACCCCTCGAATACCACTGAGAGTGGCTCAATCTTCGAGGTCGGCGGTGGCCACATGGCCAAGCTCCGGTGGGAGCGTGCCAAGGGTGCCTTGTTGAAGACCGACGCTTCATTGACTCCCGGAGCCATTGCAAGAAAGTGGAACGATGTCAACGACTTCTCTCAGCCGGAGTACCCTACCGGCCCCGCCGACTTCATGACCCTTCTGGAGAATGGCATGAAGACCCCTAGCGCTCCCGGTGGAGAAGAGCCTAACCTGAAGGGCAAGGTTGCCCTCGTTACTGGTGGTGGTAATGGGTTCGTATTATCCGATCTTTCGATGCTTAAGGACATATGCTGATTTCTCAGTCTGGGCCGCTCGTACTGTCTTCTGTTCGCTAAGCTAGGTGCCTCCGTGGTCGTTAACGATCTGGTCGATCCCGAACCTGTCGTCCAGGAGATCAAGAAGATGGGCGGTAAAGCCGTTGGCAACAAGGCCTCCTGCGAGGATGGCGACGCTGTTGTTAAGACTGCCATTGATGCTTTCGGTCGCATTGACATCTTGGTGAACAACGCCGGTATCCTCCGTGACAAGGCCTTTACCAACATGAACGATGATCTGTGGAACCCTGTCATCAACGTGCATCTGCGTGGTACCTATAAGGTGACCAAGGCCGCCTGGCCCCACATGCTTAAGCAGAAGTACGGTCGTATTGTCAACACCGCTAGCACCAGCGGTATCTACGGCAACTTTGGACAGGCCAACTATGCTGCCGCGGTAAGCCTTCCATTTTGTTCATGTTGATGAAAGCGGCTTGCTAACCTAGTCTAGAAATTGGGTATCCTTGGTTTGTCCCGCGCTCTCGCCATCGAAGGTGCCAAGTACAACATCAAGGTCAACACGATTGCGCCTAACGCGGGCACCAACATGACCCGTACCATTATGCCTGAGGAGATGGTTCAGGCCTTCAAGCCCGATTATGTGGCCCCCATGGTCGCCCTTCTCTGCTCTGACATGTGCCCCGAGCCCAGCACCAAGGCTCTTTACGAGTGCGGCAGCGGATGGTTCTCCCGTACTCGTTGGCAGCGCTCTGGCGGCCACGGATTCCCTGTGGACGTGAAGCTGACTCCTGAGGCTGTTCTCAAGCACTGGAAGCAGGTCATTGACTTTGATGACGGTCGTGCTGACCACCCCGAGGACAGCCAGGCTGGTACCGAGAAGGTGATGGCCAACATGTCCAACCGCAGCGGTGGTGAAGGTGGCAACGACATCCTTGCCAACATTGAGAAAGCCAAGCAGGCCACTACTGATGGCACTGCTTTCGACTACGTTGACCGCGATGTCATCCTCTATAATCTCAGCGTTGGTGCCAAGCGCACTGACCTTCCTCTGGTGTACGAGAACAATGAACACTTCCAGGCTCTCCCCACTTTCGGTGTGATCCCCTGGTTCAACACTGCCACCCCCTGGAACATGGACGACATCGTGGCCAACTTCTCTCCCATGATGCTGCTGCACGGTGAGCAGTACATGGAAGTTCGCAAGTTCCCCATCCCTACCGAGGCCAAGACCTTGACATACCCGAAGCTCATCGACGTGATCGACAAGGGTAAGGCCGCTCTCGTTGTTGCTGGATACACCACCAAGGATGCCAAGACCGGAGAGGAACTGTTCTACAACGAGTCTACCGTCTTTATCCGTGGCAGCGGTGGCTTCGGTGGTTCGCCCAAGCCCACTGCTCCCCGCCCCAAGGGTGCCACGGCTGCTTACAACCCTCCCAAGCGCCAGCCCGATGTCGTGGTCGAGGAGAAGACCTCCGAGGACCAGGCTGCTCTGTACCGCCTCAACGGTGACCGCAACCCTCTGCACATTGATCCCGAGTTCAGCAAGGTCGGTGGCTTCAAGACTCCTATCCTACACGGACTGTGCTCGTTGGGTGTCTCTGGCAAGCACGTCTTCAACAAGTTTGGTGCGTTCAAGAGCCTGAAGGTTCGCTTCGCCGGCGTCGTGCTGCCCGGTCAGACCCTGAAGACGGAGATGTGGAAGGAGGGAAACACCGTCATCTTCCAGACGACTGTCGTGGAGACCGGCAAGCCCGCCATCCTGGGTGCTGGTGCTGAGTTGTTGGAGGGAGCCAAGGCCAAATTGTAGCCAAATTGTAGATAAAAGGACACCGGGTTCAAATATGGTCTATCAGCTTTTGTATATAAATATGATGATTTTCTCAACAGAAGCAATGCATTATGTCTTGTTACCTGTCTGTTAACCAATATATTTGTAAACCATCGTAAGTCATAGAATCAATACTTTTGCATATTGCAAGTATATTATCTTGTGTTCCTATTATTGAATTAATATTTGCGTAGTCACTTGAGAGTGCACTCAGTGATTAGTTGTCGGTTGAGTGTTGGTGATACAGACACCTAACCTCACTTCATGGTTATGTAACCGGCCGAGGACAGTGACACCTCAACCTGACCCTCGACTCCCCGCAACCAACACATCAACCATCAACACGAATGCCACGGATATTATCACCGCCAGGCAGTTGACTGAATCCGAATTGATCTGATCCGCACAACGAACATGTAGCAGAGTCTCCGTCGTTGCCACGATGGTGCTCTTGCTACCTGTCCCAAGCTTCTCCAGATCCACCACTGCCTCCCCCGCGCTGCGCTCCAACAGCAGCAACAGCAATAGCAACAATCAATCCACAACCCTGAGCGAAGCCCTCCGAAACAACCCATTCGGGAATACGTCTCGCTCGCGCGCCATCGCAGCCCTGACGTCGAGCACGCAGGCCGAGAACGCGAAACAAGAACAGGAAGAGCTCAACAGTGCACTCGAGACACTAGCCCGCATCTTCCCAGACGTGAAGATCGAGGTCTTTCGCGAATTACTGGTCAGGTTTGATGGGCAGAGTAGGCTGCAGGTGTGCGTGGAGCAGCTTCTCCGGCATAAGAATGAGTGGGTGGCGGGGCGGTGGAACGCCCCGACGGGTACCGGGGCTGGAGG
>JACBAD010001831.1:0-28618 GCA_014281905.1 Aspergillus hiratsukae | reverse complement strand
CCCACTCCCTGCGCACCCCCTCCGCTCCAAGGAGATCATAAACCATCCTCTTCTTCGGATCAAGCAGCGTCTCGTACGCCTCCTGGATCCGCGCAAAGTGCCGCTCCGCAGCCTCCCGCCGCTCCGCGGGCTGTTTATCGGGGTGGAAGCTGAGCGTGAGATTGCGGTACGCGGAGCGGATCTCCGCGTTGCTAGGGGCGGGGGTCCGGCGGAGGCCTAGCAGGGCGTAGTAGTCTTCTTCTTCGGCGGGGTAGGACATGATCATGCTGTAGTCTCCGTCTTCATTCACATCATCATATCTCGTTCGCTGGGGGTGTGTGCCATCGTTGTCCGCTCCCCTCCCTCTTCCTATCCAGTCCTCGGACATCGTACCTGGTGTAGCGCAGGCTGCGCAGCGCAGCGCACGCCAGAACGTTCAACCGGATCTTGATACGTGGGTATGAATCGCTAGCACGCCAAGTACCGGCAGTCGCAGTCCATTTTCTTCTCGTTGTGGGGAAATCGCAATTGTAAAGCGTACAGCGTAACGCCTCGTGTCCGTTTCCCTTCATTTCTTTTCTTCGATGACGTCGGGAGAAAAACAGTGCACGGCGTTCCGGGACACCGTTGCTCCGTCTCCGCTTTTGCTTCCATCCTCATTCCTCCCTTCTTCATTATTCCATGATTCCATCTAAATCATGCTGCTTCGTCCTATGTAGTGACCAGTGATCATGGCATAAGATTCCCAATTATGAAGCTCATGTCCAGCGAGGGTAGCGAGTGGCATTCTGATTATCTCTTTTATATCCATTTCGACACAGAGCTGAAGTCTAGACAGACAGGAAAGTGAATGGGCCTGAAATGATATTGGCTGAAGTCTGGCAATTCGTCGACTCTGCATGCCAACAGACAGGGCTAGTACATCTTCATATAAGGGGCCCAGAACGCGCTATGCCGCCATGCGACGGCCAAATTGACGTACTTTTGACAAATTGAATAGCTCAATTTTGAACAAAGGAATCGACGATCAGTATCCAATACGTACTCTATAAAGGACGGTACCTGTGAGACATATTTGCCTAGCAGGATCACTCAGCGCTAAGGACCGTGATAGTGATAGGAATAATCATGACTCGGTCAATGCTGTATGTTAAGGTCAATTGAGCCGACGCCACACCTTTCTATTCAACCTAGTTGTGAACTTGTAGCCTATCCGGCTGAACTTGGGGACGGTCAATGTCCGACTGACCCAGTTTTCTATTCCAAATCCTCTTATCCCGACAGAGCAAGACTTGGCTACAGTTCGTATTACCGTGTTGAGTCTAAGGTGGGATCCAAGAAGAAAAGGTGCCATCATGACATCTCGAATCAAGGATACCAATGGATATCATGCTCCAGAATCAAGGCGAACCATTGCTGCTATTCACCATGTCTTTGAACCAAGCATTAGACATCAGATTCATCAATAGTATACATCATCAATGCACACAGCAAAACCACATTTTGTCGCCATCGCTTAAAATCATCCAAACATGAATGTGATACTTGCCTCCTGAAGCTGGCAAGGTATAGACCATTTGAAATTGTTCACCAGATAGTCATTTATAAATCGAGTCGGATTGGGACCGGGGTATTGGTGACAAGAAAGAAAGAAAAATCGTGTCTTCTAATACATGTCATAACAGTGCAAGGTGCATGGACGGAGAAAGCAGATCACAATGACATCTTTCAGTCCGTGTCTCTGATCCAGAGTATGTTGGATTCCGTCCATGAAGGGTCTTCCAGCCCCAACGCGCTGAATAGTCTGTCATGCGGCAAAGCGCCATAGAAAAGATCGTCGGTGATCGGGCTCTTCTGCTTCTGGATCCGACTATCCAGGGAATGACCCTTCGCAACAAACACCATCTTGTGGTCCAGCTTGGTCGGGTCGCGGAGGATTTCCACCAGTGGCCCCAGGCGAGTCTCGATGAGAGACACTAATGGCAGCGAGCTCTCCCAATAGCGACCCAGCTCCTTGACAGCCTCAAGGCCACCTCTAATAAGCTTGACGCACTCAGGCATATCAGCTACCAGACCGGCCGCACTAAGGATGTCCACTGCGGATAGCATCACATAGCCTAGGAAAGGGTTGAGAATAGTCGCTTGCGAGGGCGCGGAGTCAATGGTGATTCGCGATGCGTCATATTCAGCCGTGTAATGTGCCAAAGCGAGGGCAATTCGCAGGGTCTCCGCCGCATGAGTCCTGGCCATGCGAACATGCCTGCTCACGATCTCTGCGCGGGAGTCCTGGCCACGCGCATGCCTATTCAGTTTCATCATTATTGCATGATATAACAGATGTATCGAGAAAAACGGGTCGGGTTTCCTTGCCCGAACACTTCGCTCCATATTCACGGCGCTGAATCTCAAATGTTCTGGCAGCCTGGCAATCCAAGCGTCTGCACGCTGGCAGATCGTGGCATAGAAATCCTCAAAAGGAGTAGTGGATGACTCCACCGGAACCAGGGATAAGCGAAAGACATGATCCGACACCTCTCCCCAGAGAGACACCATTTCTATCAAAAGCGCCATGGCACTCAATTCCGAGAGTTCATCATCTGTTGATGTGGGCGGCTGGCTGAGGAAGCTTTGAAAGTATGGTACAGTCGCATATTGCTGAGCCTCGAAAACTTCTTCGCGACAGGGCATTCTAAGATAAGCCGTCTGTGAAGTAATGAATGCTGATGTTGATGAATAGAAACATGACAGGCGCTAGGCAGGAAAGACAAGAAAAGCGTTAGCTGGCTTCCAATGATCGAACTTCCGTGACCGCAGGGGAGTAGCACTCACATCCATCAAGAACGCGACCCAGAATGTCCTACGACGGCATTCTATCAGGGCCTGGGGATGCAAGCCATACTCGCAAACCTGGTCTTGATCCACAGTCACTCCTCCCAACTCAACGTTATACCGCAATCTACATACAGTTCGAACTGCAGCGCCGACTGCATCCCAGGACTTCTCTAGAGCACCGATGGCGTAATACCAAAGGCTCATGATAATCCGCGATTGTGCGAGCTGCAAAGAGAGGTTGTGAGGACTATGTTCTACTGCGTAGCGGGCCGTGCGTGAGGCCCTCTTCATGGCCGCAAGCCTGTCAGGCCGATCCGAGAAAATCGCTCCCAATGTCATCATCGAGTAAAGAAGCATTTTGTCCTCCAGCGACTTCGTATGACACGACCTTAACCACAAGAGGAAGCGCCTTCGGGGGAACATATAATACAAGCTGTCATTCACATAAGTGAAGTAACTCTCGACGCAGTGTGTTGTAAGTTCCGCGTCGCTTTCATAAGGATCCTTGTTCCACTCGTGCGCAAGGGGATCGTATGGGTCCAGATCACTCATTTCCATCAAGATCTCAGTGTAATTGGGCGTAGCATGGGCTGGATTGCCTTCCACAGATCGTCGGTTTAGATCCTCAGCGCCAGTAGATGATCTTGCCGGGCTCTGTCGTCTGGCTCTGTAAAGTGGATCCAATTCCAGGCTAGGTTCGTGGGCACTGTTGATGGCAGGGGGTGTATGCATGGAGGCCTCAGACATTGGCGACTGTGAACTGGTGCCAGGAAGGGATGCGGAGCTTTCAGAAGCCCTTACGACGGAGTAGATCGAGTTGGACGAGCTAGAAGGGTGACGGCCGACAAAGGAGGAGTCTCTCGAGTCATATCTGTTGGCGTGCGTGTTGGCTTTCGTTGCTGCGCGGTGCCCTCGTGGTCTGCAGGACCTTTTCATCAGCATCGAGATTCTCTTTGGGTAAACAAAAGGTCTTGTGCTAGTCACTTACGCGCTTTCAAATCGGCAGTCCCTTCCCGACTTCTGACATTGGTCGCATTTTGGGAGATTAGGGTGGCACTTGATCTTCTTCTCCCGGCAGGTAAGGCAGGCTTGTGCCAATCTTTTCCGCGGCTTTCCGGCCTTAGTTACGCCCCAGTTTGCGTTTACAGGCACACCGTCAATGGTCTTGGGACAATGGGACCCGTCAGCGTAGATGTAACACCAGCCTTCGCCCTCTATGTACCGCTCGTCGACCACATGAGGACGGACTTGGGCCGTCTGCGATTGATTTGCCGCCGCGCTTCCAATCTCGTGCGCCACTGGTGATGAATTCCCTTCCCTTATTTCATTATCATCGTACACACGACCATGGGGTGTTAAGGGAGAGTGGTGCGCTTGTTGATGTGGGGCCTCTGTACGGATACTCGCATGCATGCGAGCCTCATTTCCGGGTGCGTAGATGGACATTTGAGAGAGAGAAGGCAGATTCCCGCTCGTCGGCCGCGAGAAAGTGTCTGCGTGGGCCTCGGCTCTTCCTTGAGGACCCCCTTGAGGTGTACTTGGAACAAGGCCGGTATCATGATGGGTTGCCGTATGGGGACTTTGAGCGACCCTGGGGCTGTCGCCAGGAGGATGGTAAAAACCGAACAGCCGTGAGCGATGGGGGGACGCCGACTGGCTTGAACGAGAGGATGGGGTCAAGAGCTCGCTGACGGAAGGGAGCTGTTCATTCACGATTGGCTGATGTCCAAGAGCATTTGAGCGGAGTCGGGAGTTCCCGGTTCCTTCATGGTTTCGCTGGGATAGTAAAGGGTCTGTTCCAAATTGCAGTGACTCCAATGTGCGCGGTGGTGGAAGTTGGTAGGGATGATTTCCAGATACTGGCTCGTTAGCTGAACGCTCTGGCTCCCTTTCCAGAGAGGTTCGGTCGGTCATAGGTAACATACGCCCGAAAGGTCCCACATAGTAGGTCGACATGACGTTAATGAAGCTGATCGTGAAGCAATCTAATGTAGAACGGCTGATAACACCAAATCTCCAGTGTCGATTCCGCAAAAATCTGAGGGTGGGGTGGAGGTAAGGAGAGAGGACCGGCGGGCTGCGAGATTCGATCTCGGCTGCTCTGAAAGACGAGATCCTCGAGAGTTATGATTTCGTTTGATGACGACGCAGAGACGAATAAGCGAGCGACAAGGGAACGGATCTTGAACGGATCTTGAACGGACGAAGAAGGACGACGAGAATGTTCGCTCTGGATTGCAGCTCCTTCCACCTGCTGCTCGTCTTGATATCGGATGGAAAGGAAAGTATTTGTAGAACACGGTTACGAGGTCAGGAGCGTAGTCGGCAGAAGGTCGTTTCGAAATACCCTCCCGCGCAGCTTCTATGGCTTTGCCTTATCCTAGAAGACACAGTTTCCTCTCAATGATTGACTGAACCAGATCCTCTGACAGCGAAGAGAGGGCTTGCACAGTGCAGTCTGATAACTCCCCGGGGCAAAGTCGACAATGCGTCTATTATCAAACCGAGCCTGCGCCGCGAGAACTCAAAGTGGAAAGCCCACATACACACGTTGATAGGTGGGACAGGAAGAAGCACGAGGCGACGGATGCATCTAGATGGCCATGATCATGGTGCAAACGGTCCTGAAACTTTCCTGGCGGAACGAATCCTCCATGCCAGGGTTGCTGCAGAACCTCCGTGGATCGTCCGGAACTTTGAGCAACAGTGCCGTCGAGGATGATATCGGATTGTGGGTCAGGATTACTTGCTTCAAATCATATCCCAACCACTCTCTCAAAGGAATGGTCAGGCCAGGGGACGGATCCTCTTTGGCCTTGGTAAAGGGTATTAGGGAATTAGGGTAGTATGAAAGAAGCGTTGCCCAGCTGCAGCTGGCGACAGGGATTCTAAAAAGGGGAAAAGGACACAATCACAACAGGAGCAGGAGGAAGAATAATGATGAAAGGAAGGAAAAGTGTTTTGTCGGTATTCTCCGTGTCGAAGCAGGAGAGTGAGAGAGGAGCGAGAAGCGAGGATCGCGGCCGGAGTGACCAGAGTGTTGGGATTCTCTTGTGTTTCTTCTTAATTATCTCTTCTCTCTGTTCTATTTCCCGTTAGACTGTTCCTCTGTTTTCGTTCCTTTCTTTTTTTATTTATTATTTTTCTCCCAGAGAGCCAAAGCCGTTGATTCTCGGGAGGCGTTCATACGCTCCTTCAGTGACTAGGCTTCCTTGGGGCTGGTCGGAAGATAACCACCACTACTGAAAGGAGTTAAAGAATTTTGATTAGTAGCAAGAAGTAGCGTCTCCGCGGTAGATAATCTTGACGGGACGAGTCAAGAGGATGATTTGCTACAGGGAGTGCAGCCGTAGCGGGTGTAGTGGCTCCGGGAAGGCTGGCTGTTGGTGCTGGAACGGATGCACTGGTACAGGGTCCTATTGTAAGACCACGGTAGGGGAGCGGAGTAGACAAGCGAACCGGAGGCGGAGGGGTCAATGGAAAAATGAACAGAGAAAAACAGGGCAAAATGAGCAAGGTGAAAAAAAGAATACAAGAAGCAAAAATTAATCCAGATAGTGAAGGGAAGGGGGATAGTCTAGGTGTTGGAGAGGTGAGTGGAATGGGTACGCTGTCCAGGAAGAGGGGGGCAACAATTGTTGTGGTACGTCGGTTCAGATACCCTACGGAGTAATGAGGGATGTATACCTCTGTTTTTACTAGACGATATCCTTTACATTATTGTTACTAGGCCAGTCAAAGTAATAGTGATAATAATAAATGATGATCGTTCTGGTTATCATTTCTGTTAGTCAAGGTATCCTCGTTGGTTGACACAAATGCCTCCATACTTCGAAATCACTCGAGTCCCGTAGATAGTCCTTGAAAGACAATCGACCTGAAGCTTGACTACTTCCCGTTCCATATATCATCCCAATCTTTGGATTTCAGTTGGAACAAGGTGGTGTTGGCAGATCTGACCGATGCTGAAGGATCCGATGGGTTCTCAATAAGTAGGTAGCAGTCGAGATGAGATAAGAAGTGTAATTGATTCTGATCTCGATCATGCAATATTCATTAGAGTCTATTACATGCCATCAATCAATACTGTAAAATCATAGGTATTGTTGCTGTACATTGAATAGGGTATCCGTACGTGTTTCTACATCACTTCTGGTGATACTCTCCTTCTTGCTACTTGGTCTTTGAAGATTACACCTACAGTCAAAATAGTATAATGCAGAAATCATCGGACAATGTCCTTGCATTCATAACATCACAGGATGAGAAGAGAGCCACTGAATGTCGCGTAATGTCAATTATTATGCCCCATTCCTTCAACAACCTAAGTGAGCAACATCTCCGATCCAGCATGATCATTGATCAGTGATTTGCCTTCCACAGAACGGAGTACGTATGTACCTAGTACTAGTAGCTAATGACCATCGGTGGGACTTGGGTACGAGCCTTGTTCCCTGGGAGCGGCATTTGAAAATAACTTTGTTCTTACTTGCCGACTTGTCTCTACCATGTCGGACTGACTTTTGCTTAGGAAACTCAAACGGCAGTTGAACTGATCCGCGTCTTTTCATTTAGATACGACTTTCACGATCCATGCAGCTACATTTCCATGTCGACACCATAGTCGGAATCCTATATCCCTATTATTCATGGAAGACGCAGGCCGAGGTACGTCCCAAGAGTGTAAGAGAACAGTTTCACCCTGACATGACCTAAGTGAATGTTGATTCAATTTCAAGCCACTGGTCATCCAGGACCCATTATTTTCCTCTTCTGTTTCGGGGAAGATTAAATTCCATCAAAAACTGGAAGTTTGTAAACTACATCCTCGGGCAAATCATCGTATCCGGAATTAGGCTGTTAGCTGCGCCAGATGCCCACAGCCTACAGGCTTATCTTTAGACTGGACCCAGAGCTCTTTCTATCCACCATTCGGCGAAATACCGCAACCCACTGCCTCTCTAGTAGCATCGGGCAACCTTCAAAAGTGGGTTCAGACTTCAGTCCAAGTTCCAAGAGTTCAAGAGTATTGGGAGTCCGGAGTCCAGGTTTGGCAAAGATCCTTCCATGTCTCAGTTATTCTCTTACCATTTCAACTGGTAATTACGATTGTTACTGCCTCTATGCTCAGACTTAACTCTTAATATTGATGTACTTAGGTCTCCGGCACATTTGTTCCGGCGAAAGCCCGGGTTTGAGGGCCATGACGATCCGATCTGCGTGCCGTCGTCTTGACTCTTGATATTCGGAATTTCCGGTCCATATCCCGTCTCCAGTCGTCTTCAATCACTTTTCTCTTCTTTCTTTTGTCTAGATTTTGATCAATCATCATTGACTGATTTGGCAGGCTTCCCTTAACCTCAACCACCAGTCCTACTTGCTGTGACGGTAATTTCGTAACAGCTCTAACCGAGCTGCCATGGTCATGATAGTCGCTCTCGGTGATGAATTCCGCGCGACAGAGGCTCAATGCCTCAGAACCATAGATAATCCCGAACTAAATTGGCCGACAGAAACTCAAAAAAGACAGAAGAAAACCGGAACTTCGACTCATTTGCCCAATCCAGATATAAGACCGCGGCAACCGACATAATTGGCGCGATTAAGTTTACGAGATCCAGTTTTGCCGAACATATACCGAAATTTTCCAAAGACTGAGATGGTCATACTCCAATTATGCACAAATCACAACAGCACCCACGAAAAACCCGTATATCCAACCGAGTTTTGGTCAAACCCTCTTGATCATGGACACTTTCTTGCCCCAAGGAACCAGTTGCGAATCCTAACTGGAAAGAGAGACATATTTCGCCAAGGATTAACTAACACAAAGTCTCGATGCTGCTCTATTTACATAAACTACACTTAGTTTAGTCCATGACTCCATTCCATTAACTCCATTCGACTACTGCATCTGCCGCGCATACAGCGGGAGCTGGTCTCTCCATCCAGAGTCCAGACTAGCAATGAATTTTAAAGGAGAATCATATTGTCAATCTATTCTCCCGGTCCCGGGTTGGTCCTTGCGAAGGCGACGAAGTAATGAACACCAGCGAAGAATCGCAGAAATCCTCTTTCTGGTTCTTCGCCGATGGGATCAACTAGCGCCCCAACGGTCTGAGACAGGACTTTGGGCCAATGTAAAAGGCAATATGAGGCATTGTGTACCAGCCACTAGATACCAAAGGTACCTAGACTACCTAAGGTAGGCGATTTGAAATGCTGTGTGCATTGCGATCCTCGGCCGTATGAATTTCAGTACTAGTTCCAGTACCACAGTACGCAAAGCGAAGATGCAGCCATGAGACTCATATCAAGAGAAGTACGTACTTCAATAAATAACGCAATCAATCTTTAAGAAATAGATAAATTAATCTACTCCTCAAGGTCAAGACACTCAGGCACCTGTTCAGTTGCCACATTTAGAGACACTATCCCTATTCCCTAGAGCAATCTAAGGCCTAAAGTTAAAGCTATGCCGAAAAGCGCTCTAGTACCGTCCAGGTTAATGTCAATATCGACTGGAACTAGATCATTCATCTAGCCACGCGAGGTTACAGTTGTTGCTATTCGCTTGCTTCGCACTTTGCAGCAATGTACGAGTACGACCACCTCGGGCCAGGCATATTATCGATGGTCGTCCACCTGAGTATGAAGCATATTTCCGCTGCCGCAACCGAGCTATCATTCCTTCAATAATAGATCGAGCCTCGGATGCAAAATCACAACATTATCTCTTTCAGTAACGTACAAGGGCCGATCTGATTGCCTAGGTAAATAAACCCTTACACATGTGCTCATGTCGTGGCTACTTAATGCAGAGAATTATAGCTCACAAAGAACGAATACTACGAGCTAATCCTACTGATTGTTATGTTAATATCTACTACTCTATGGATCAGTGAACACTGTCTCCACCCCTGGTACGACTGTATGAGGGTAAGTCGCTTTGAGAGTAGTAGTAGCTACTGCCAACATGCGCAATATCGGGCATGCATTACGTCTGATCCTCGGCTCGATTAACCCCACTGGCACCTAGCAGTTACTATTTCTGACGACGCCTATGCTTCAAGGATGTTTGAGCTCTGCTCAATGCTTTGCGTATTACCTAGAATGGAGTCATCTACGGGATGGACTACCACCGTTGCCGTGCAGGGTCTGCATGCCTCCATTCCCGACACGGAACTTCACCTTTTTCCCAACATGTCCAAGTCGGATCCGATTCCTGCTGGTCAATCATTTACAGTTTGCGCCGTAACATTGCTGAGTGATCCTCCAGAATCGCAGAACCGTTCCGACATCCCGGCGGATGATGGACTCCCCATCTTTTGACGCCGTGCTGATGCTCACCTCTGTTGGTGATCGTACGGTAGTGTCGGTTCGAACCATGAACGTTCCGAAGACTTGCACCTTGCAACGCTCATGCAATGGCACTGCGTCGAGGTAGTTGATGCTACGAGTACTTCGTAGCAGCTAATATGTTGGTCTGTTCCTGATTCACAGTATTTGTTAAAGCTTGATTCGAGCATCGGCTCTCCGTCCTCGCGTCTGCCAGTGTCTAGTCCTCATCCCTGCAAGCAAACAAACTTTTGCCTCTTCGAGAGCATGTGAACATGGCAACTGGACGTGGACCCAGCATATATGAAGTAAGTACAATGGATAATCAAGTTTCAACTGAAGGACAACTACGGACTTCCTTCGAGGTAGGGTCTCGGAGTGGTCTCAGATAACCAAATGGACGGCTTCGCATTCATCTAGATCAGACCGACGCTGAGACCTGATCGACAGACAAACCGAACCGAGATTGATCAGAGCTAATCAGCGATCAATAACGGGTGGTCTGGCGGATGTCCGCCCCATGCAAATCAACGGTCAGCTAGATACTCCGAGGGAATATTCAAGTGCCTCGCTACCCCTCATATACTATCGTCTAATATGCCGTGGCCTTCGGACAATTTATTTGACATACAGAGATTTCAGACATAGTGCTGATCTCACTCTCCTCGAGCCTGGTTCGGCCTCAGAGTCTGAGTCAATTCACGTATGAATTTCCTCAGTAACAGCCAGCCTGAAACGGTTGAGCTTGGCATATCGTTCGTGGCCACTAGCTGTCTATCTAATCTAGCAGCCAGCGGCCTCTTAAACGTCTGTATTAACAAGCGACTATCATAATTGTCGTCATTGTCTCACAGCGAAATCCCCTTTTCATGGATCCCATGCAACAGCTCAACAACCGGCACCTCGATGTAACATGAGAGATAGCCCCAGTATGCGCTATGCAGTACCAGCCTTCCCTGCCAATTCTGATAGTTGAACCCAGTTCCGTGATATTGGCTCTTCACCTGGTCTCAAACTCTCATTGAGACTAAACACCAAGAATGCACATTGCACAGTTTGCTTGCAGCATAAGACCAGCCGGGAATATGCGATTCCTTCGCGAGCAATTTACCCGGAGCCAGCGACAAGGATCCAATCCAGCGCCGTTAGTTACTCCGTAGGCCGTAGTCGTACTCGTACATATGAGCCCATAAACCATATCCATTTGTGGCCAACTGCCCGGTGAGACAAGACAACCAATTCTGAGATCCATGTACATTGCATTGCATTGCATACGTCCGGAGGTACTGATACTGTCTAGTGCCTTGGGTTGTCATCTCTAGTCTGTCGGGCCTTGTCAGCCTCGTAGCAGCTCGCAAGGCTGGAGTAAGAATAGATTGTGCGCTGCGCTACGCGCAGTCACCGTCACTGGCAATGCCAGCCCAAAAGACGGACACACAAGCCGAACAAGCTGAGCTGACGGCAGCACGACCTCCAAACCTCAATCTCATCGGTAGATAAGGCCGTAGGCCGTAAGGGAAGCAAAGCAAACAAAGCCAAGGCTGAAGCACCGCAATCCCCAACCGTCGATCCGCAACTTTCCAGGGCTCTACAGAGTACAGCCTCTACTAAGCGCGTATCAATCATTCCATAGTGCGTACAAGAGGTAAAATATCTCGGTACTTTTTCTGTCCCTGCACGAGCCAGGCCAGAGCTACAAGCCTACAACGGTTAGGCATTCCGAAGCAAACCGGCCAGACTGGACTTTTGTACGATCCTCCTACAGCGTTCCTAGGAACATTATTGAACGACGCCAAGGGTACGACCCGAATCCTCAGTTAGGCTGTTCAGATCGAAGAGCCAGTTAGAAGTCGGCATATATATTAACTTGTTAGTTATCCTAGACAAGCCCGACGAGCGACTTGGGAACACACAAACCAGACCCGAATTAGGGAAATGCAGAGGATAGATCTGCGGTTGTGCATATCCTATAATGCGTGGTATCCATGAATCCTTTTCTTCTATGCCGTTAGTGCATGCAACATATAGAGTATATACGCATAGACTATGGAGATATGCTCGGATGACGGATGGCGCAGGCGTAGAAGCAAGCAAGCAAGCAAGCATAGCTGCCAGTGCCGGGGTCAGTGGTGTAGATGCTTGTGATTGTGGGACTACGTAGTATAAATAGACAGAACGGGAGCAACGTTGCTAATTTGTTAGTAGTAGTCCTGGAAGGTAAATAATCGGCCACCATCGGCCGACTAAAATAACCGAGCCTCTGAACGAGCATCAACACCCTGTTTAGCTCCGTGGATTATATGTCGAATCCATGTCTATAGTCCTTGGGGGCATATGTCAGTTATATTAAAGCCGAGCGACTGCGACCTCCCATGCAGCTCGTATGATGAAAGAGTCTAATGCTGTTTGTGCCGTTTCTGTTTGCGGCCTGCGGTATACCCTTTCAGTATATGTTGCGAGTCGATCGCTACCGCGGGAGTTATTTGGGGGAATTATGGACCAGGGTTGAGAACCGTTTAGGTAGGTAGATTGCTTTGGGCAAGTGTGGTGGCAGAAGCTTGGTCTACTTACTCCTGACTTCGGTGCTGGTATTGCTGGATATAGGTTCAGTTGTCTGTGTCAATTAACCGAAGGGAAGCTCTTGTCGCAGCTCGAGATGTGACTTTACGCAGATTCAAATGATACAGGACAGTTACTCATACTCATACTCAATGACATTAACATAATGGGTATTGCAAAGCATAGATTCATTTGCGATGGCTACCTTTTTAACCGTAGTAAAACAAACTCAAGCATCCCAGACCTTAGTCCTCGCGGAGGGTGTTCATGAACTCCTTGGAGGGCTGAGCAGGCTTCTCATGCTCAACACCCTTCTGGCCCAGCTTCTCCTTGGAGAAAGCAGCAGCGTAAGGGTTAAGGCGGAGCATGACCTGCTTGTTGCGCAGAGGGTTCTTCTTCTGCACAACGGTACGCTTGGTGCGAGCCTCACCCTTGGGAGCGCGCAGGACGGACTGGATTTCAG
This sequence comes from Aspergillus hiratsukae, assembly GCA_014281905.1. Lineage (NCBI taxonomy): Eukaryota > Fungi > Ascomycota > Eurotiomycetes > Eurotiales > Aspergillaceae > Aspergillus > Aspergillus hiratsukae. The sequence continues at coordinate 15,447 of JACBAD010001831.1, read as the reverse complement.
AGGAGTTGATCAGGCGGGCCAGATCGGCGTTGGCAACGAGGTTCTGGGGCAGGACGTAGTCCTTCTTGAGAGCAGCGGGGGCGGTGGTGGTGCCGTAGACCTGGTCAAGGGCCTCGAAGGCGGACGAGGTCCAGACGATGAAGCGACCGAGGTGACCACCGGGGGCGAGCTGGAGGAGGTTGAGGGAGAAGACGGAAGAGGTCTCAACACCGGGGATGTTGCGGAAAGCGCGGACAAGCTCCTTGCCGTCAACCTCGGGGTTGTAGACGACGAGGGGACCGCGGCGCTGGCGGAAGCGGCGGTTCCTCAGCTTACCCTTACCAGCGCGCATCTTCTTGGACTTCTGGACCTTGACGAGGTCGGCGCCGGCACCGACGGCCGTGAGCAGGGCAATGGCGGCCTTGGTCTTGGCGATGGCGGCGTTCTCGAAGGTCTTGGACTCGACGACCAGAGGAACCTCGGGGACGGTGCCAATGCGGTGACCGCGAGCGAACAGGAGAGAAGGAACGGAAGAAGCCGCAAGGGCGGAAGCGGTAGCGAAGCGCCTGTAGTAATTCGAGTTAGCCATTCATATCCCAACCATCTCGTTCCAGCGTGTTTTCTTTTCGCCCGCTCGATTCATGGAAGGAATACATACTTCTGACCGAGGTTGACCTTCTGGTGCCACTTTCTCCAGACCTTGGTGGGAGCGAACATACGACCGGAACGGCACTGGTTACCGAACGCAGCCTGACCAGCACGGTGAGTACCACCACCAGAGACACGAGGGATACGAGCGACGGCACGACCTGCACTCAGAATAAGTATTTTGTAAGAACCCCATCTCAATCGCTCCCCAATTGAGCAAATTTCGACATACCGGTACCCCAGGACTCAGCGGAAGTCTGTTCACCAGCCTTCTCGCTCACGGCATAAGGCTGTCTCTTGTTCTTGGCCATACCAGTGTGAACCTGCCTACAATCACAATGTCAGCCCAATAATCTTCTCTCCTCCATTCCCCTTTATCCCGCTTCTTCTCTCCCCGTGTATTTTCTGGATTGCGGAAGGCATACTGGACGATATCAGGACGGATGGGCGCAGTGAAGACAGCAGGCAGGGGCAGAGTAGCCCCGCTGGGCTTGCCATCAGCCGTGGCGATAGTGACGGTAGGGCGGGACGCCATTGTTGTCGACGGTGAGCTGGTCGTTGTCGTCGTTTTCGGAGTTGAAGATCGAGTCTCGAGCTCACGATGTGCTGGATGGAATTTTCGCTTAGCCCGCCGGAGCGCGGGTGGTGGGTGCGAGAAACCCTAAACCCTTCCTTGCCGTTTTTGGTTGGATCACTGCCGAGCGCCAAGACAAGTTGCCCTGTACCTACGATTCGAACAACGTCAAATTCATCATTACAGGACTTGCTCTTTCAGCTCGATTCATGATGTCTGGTTCAATAAATCAGCTATATGGAATCTAAACTCTCGGATTTCTGTATTCTGAACACTGGTGATGAGTTTGAACACGATCTGCGAGCTATGAGGTGATGCTATGCCGAGACAACAACAATTTACTATGGCCGTGACGTTATACATGACAATCACAGGGAATAGCTACGAATTATTTTGAAGATTGCAGCACGAATTACGATAATTGATCTTTTCTATTCAGGTATCGCTAGAGACTCCCGCCTAAGAACAAGCCACATTCGACGCCAGGAAATGTTCTTCATTGCTTAGAATGGTACAGGAGCCAGATAGGCCAAGAATGAGATTGACAGAAGAAGGTCCGTTGCAAAGTATACTTGCTTGTGGAAACGAAAGTAGAGAAAACGCTATGCGACGTATTTTATCTCTCCATTTGTAAGAGTAGACGATTGCTTGCGCCCGAACCAGCCGAACCAAACACTCTCTTCCCATGGACGTCAAGCTTAAGCGTGGCGGTGGCCACCGTGAGCGCGCTTCCTGTGGCGCATGGCGTTGATCATGCGAGGCTTCACAGCTGTGGCCGAGATGCTGAAGTCCTCGGTCTGGCCGGTGGTGCACTGAGTACCAGCCGCCATCTGCATAGACGGGGTCCATTGACCGTTGGCGCAGCGCTGGAAGGAAGAGCCGTCGATGCAGTTCCAGATACCCTCGGGGCTGCAAGAGCCAGTCAAGGCTCCAGAGCTCGAGGAAGAGGAACCGGACTCGGAGCCACCGGCGGAAGATGAAGAAGAGGGTGCGGCGGAGGCCGTAGGCTGCGAAGGGACGACAGTAGCCGAAGTAGGAGCGAAGACACCGGGAGCGCCTTGAGATTCGGCGGGCTCGCTGCTGCTGGGTTCAGGCTCAGCGGTGGGAGTAGCAGTAGCACCGACAGTGACGCCGACACTCACGCTGACGCCGGCACCGGCACCAGCTCCAGAGGAAGGAGAGCCAAGGCCGGCGCTGACAGTCCACGAGGGAGTACCAGAGCACGCTGCTTCACCAGAGGCCTGGAGGTTGCTCGGATTTCCGTCATACTCGACAACATCACCAGCGTCGGGGAAGCGAATGTCAACGCCCTCTTTGGTGGTGCAACCGTTGATGTTGGCGACGAACATGGCGGGAAAGCTGGAGGAGCGCTTCTCGACCTCGACCTTCTCGGCGACAGGGGCCGCATCACGCTTGGTGGAGCCGCCGGTGACCGTGATGGGAGCGCAGTTCATGTACATCTCACGGTTACCGATGCGGTTGAACCAGGTCCAGGCCAGAGTGTATTTGCCGGGCTCGATGCCAGCGGGGATGGTGTAGTTGAATTCGAACGGGTCCGGGACGTCAGCACCACCCGACATATTGCCGTCCACGTTGGCGGGACATCCACCTTCAATAGACTTGATAACCATCCATTTGGAGCTCTTGGAAGGCTGGAGGTCGGTGGTCAAGCTGACCTGGCAAGAACCACCACCGTGCGTGGCGCTGCCGAGGAAGGTCAAGGGCATAACCTCACCGATCTGAGCGATGGTCTCCTCCGAAGGAGCCTCGAAGGCGTTGTCCCGGAGTTTGCAGGGGAAGTCACTTCCGTCAGCAGCGAGAGGAGAATTGTTGAGACTCGAGGCGCTGTAGGGAGTGGGTTTATTCATCTTCATGTGGGCTTCGACTGCAGAGGCACCGAGCATGGCAGCAGCCACGAGACCAGACTTGGGGAACATCATTTTGACAAGGGAGTGTCGGTTGTTGGACTTCAGAATGACTGTTGGACAGCTGAAAGAGTGGCTGCAAGGCTTTCTGATCGTACCAGACGATTCAGAAATTGTAGAGACTGGGAAGAGGAAGCTTTCTGGGGGGATAGAAGTTAGTCAAGGAGGAAATCAAACGCGACGCTCAGAGATCTTAAAAGTCATCAACAGCAACACATCGCCATTGCTAAGGCAGAGCAGAGACAGCAGTCCTCTGGCGGCCTCTATTCATTCTGCTCCAGAAGACCAACAATAGAGACCGGTCACAAGAACATTGTAAGAGACAAGAGGGGACGACGTTGAATAGGAGATTAAGTAATATGACAATACCTTTGTGGCGATCTCAGAAGGACCAGTGAGACCGTTTGGATGTCTGAGAAAGTAAAGCTTTGTGTTGTCTGACACTTGTGTTTCTCTGCTTGCAGGAAAAGGAATGTCTGAGTCTGCCACAGGCAAAAGCACCAGAGTATCAAAAAGGAATGAAGAAAAGAAAGACAGGAACTGGCCTGAAGAGACTGTCGAACAGTTGTAAGTCTGAAGAACCGAAGCGCGCAGCGTTATGCAGAAAGGAAGGATGCGAAGAGAGTCATCACAGGATTATATAGAAGGCGTTCACCTCACTGACGAGTGGGGTTAGACATTCAGCTGCCAGTAAATGGATGACAGCAGTTCCACTTGGTCGATTCATTTTTTCTACGCATCTCCATCTCTACAGGGTTCTCAAATGACTCAAATCCAACTATCCAGCAACGTTCAAAGTCACTACCAAGAAAGCCCCAGGCGGGCTCTCCGTACTGCTGCCCAGGAAGAACATCTGGATCCTCAATGGATGCAACAGGGACAACCTGAAACATCTAACAACGCGAAACCCCACTCGCACATTTTTATTCTGATGATCTGTAGAAAACTCAGGTACCCAGCGGTAGCATACGCCACAGGATTGGAAATCTCAGCCGTACCCCTCTGCGAGAGACGCGCTGGATCGTCCTGAGTGGCTGTTTGATTGGCCAGGGGAGAATGTGCGTTACAGCAAGTCAGCGATCAGCACGCCGAGCCGCCAAAGATACCCCAAGTAGCTTTTGGCCCTGGACGTCGCACCATCGAGCCAAGTGCACGGCACCTGAACTCAGCTGGAGGTGCAGATTGGCTGGGGACTTTGGCTGGTGGGCGCTTGGCGAAGTGCGACAGGGCCGACAGGTTGGCAAACAGCCGATCTGCGGCCAATCAGATCGAGAGTGGATATACCGGACATCCTTGATGCTATTCCGGAGAATAATCCTTTTCTGGAGGGGCCGAGGGTCAATATCATGGTGATATAATTAAGTGTATTATTGTCTATGGTGAGGTAGTATTTGTTACTGATACTTATTGAGAGCAAATAGGTGCCAAGTATTGAATCTCATTTGATCAGTGAATTGTAGATACGTCGGGTGAATCGAGATTTGTTCATTTAACAATACACTTGGCAACCAGCCTACGTGGATGTATAATTTTGCCTAGTGCCAGAAAGGAAGGAAAAAAACCATTATTCATGACTCGAAATCAGGCAGTTACATTGCTTGGTAGAGGAGGATAATGATCCTGCTACAAAGCCGCGGTGAACGGCACCATTAAGAGCAGGTATTATACATCTAGCTCTGTAGGTATAAAATGTCTCACTTTCTCAGACCACGGGATAGAGTAGTATCTGAAAGTCATCAAATACCCAGATAGAGTACCAACATTGCGTAGTCTAGAAGTCAATTATTACTCTAAGAAATGATCATCATATCGACAAACCTGTTCCCTACAAGGACTGAAGGAGGCTGTTCGGTGCCCTTAATGGTGCGGCTTAGCGCCTTCTGTCGTGGACTTGACTTTTAGAAGTTAATTACAGCAGCATGCCCTGTAAGCTGATGTCAGTGGCCACAACTTTGCATTTGCCAGCAGCAAGGGCTGGCGAACAAAATTGCAATTACACAACAACCTAGATGATAATTACATGTCCAGCCTCCTGTCCCAGCCATGGATCAATTCTCCGCGTCCGACCCATGAAGCGAGATTTTCTGGAACCAACCGAGGGGAGTTTTGAGTGATCACAGATCACAAGCATGTGATATCAAGTAGAACTTTATATCGAGAAGCATATCTCGCTTAAGTTAGGCCTTGATCAAGCGAAAGCGATGTTTCAAGGAGTCATGCTACCCCTATCGAAGACTCAAAATCGCAACCGATGAGCTTGTGGAGGCTTGGCAAGTAACCTCATGTTTCATGTAAATGTGTCCGATTACCGTGTGGTTCCTTCCCGCCGCTTGTTGCCGGTGACTCGGTACTTGTTTCCTCGCCAAGGAGGCTCATTTTTACTGTGCTCAACGACTCAAGATGCACTGTCTGGTAAACCGAAGGCAACTGATAAAGTACTGGGTTGTTATCTACGTATTTGGCGAGATGATCGATTGACTGATTCAATCAGATGATCGTCTCGATGGGACAGAATATCTAAGGCAGGAATGAGTGTCGCTCCGCTGTCAAAAGTACGGTAAGGTATTTTGATCAAACGGGTCCAGTTGCGATGATCTCGTCTGCATGATCGGGCTGCAGAGTGCCTTGTGTGACCAGCGGAGGTATCATTTGCAGCGCGTCGGGTAGGTACCACATGGACTTTGCAGCCCATCGAGCTGTCAGGTACGGTGTTGCGCTGTACTATCGTTTCCACTTCCATTTATTAGAATGCAGCTGCCAAAATAAACGTGGTACTTCCCACTCGAAGTTCATTCAACTCGGTTGATGATAGGTCTGAGTAGATATCAAAGTCGACACACTACTTGGGATTAATCTCTTCGCCTTTCATGTGATGTGAAGTTATGAGCTCATAGAATGTCACCTCAAGCCCATGACCCAGTACGTTCCTGGGCCTAGGCATCAGTACAGCATCAAATAGTACTGATTTGGCTGGCACTGGCAGGGTCAAGATCAGACTAGCCACTAAGCTGTCCCTGGCGTGCTGATCTGTTTCATCTGGTTCGTCGAGGTGAGGGCTCAATTGATGCATTGCCAAGTGGTCCCATATCAAATGTTCAGGCACCGTTCGTATTCCAGGGTCTTCAATTTTTTCTGAAAGTAGTGAGCCAAGCTGCCAGACTCGTCTAGATCGTCAAGGTTCTGTTTCGAACGTAATTTCGTCTGACATTGCTGTGGATCAGCTCAGCCGTTTCCTTCATTCAGTGATGGTTGACTGTCCATCGAACTGTTGCATTCAGTCTTTAGAATCATCACATGCTGCTCTCGTGGATCATGCGCTGTTCTTTGACAGGACCGATTCTTCCCGTGGACGAAGGCTGGGATAGACCTATAGATCATACTGGGTCACTGTCAAGTGTGGACGCTCGTCGGGAGCAGCCATAACTCCAATAACCACTATAGCTGAATGCCACGACAGCAAATCGGCCCAAATGAGCCATGGCAATTGTAGAGGAAGAGCAATCATTTCTTCCCTTTCTTTCGACCCTTTTCAGCAGCCCCTGTAGACTCCTTGACGAACCCACCCTTGATCAGTGCATCCCGACCGACGGCGTTGATGATTCGAAACCGGTCCGGCCCCAGGTGAATCCCACCGTACCATCGCGATACGACGACAATCACATCCCACACATCCATCAACTGCATGAGGTGGAGCAATCGCCCACCCGCAGCCGTTTCCCCATCATCATCGCAGTCCTGCACAATCATCTCCGCAGACTCGCCCTTCCCGTTAGCCGGTCTCTGCTGTCTGATACGCCACGCGCTGATATTGTGCGTCGCAGCAGCAACCTTCTTCTCCGTCGCCAGAAGATGATCAAGGTACCCCTGAGCCTGCTGCAGACTGGTAACATGCGCGGCCCGTCCCACAAACACCGATTTCTTTTCCGTCACCACATCCGACAGCACCCAGTCGGGGGAACTGTCCAGCCCAGATGCATCTTGTAGTGAGAGCGTCGCGATATCGCCTGCGTCCAGCGCGGAGGATGCCCCTGTCTCTGCCTCTGTTCCCTTCTTCTCGTTGTCCTGGTTCGTGACGCCGCCGCTGCTGCTGTTGCCGCCCAAACTGAGCTCTTGGAACGCCTCGACCGCCTCGTTGATGACATCGAACAGGCAAACTGCGCCGGGCTGGTACGTCCTCCTTACAATATCCTCCAGTACATCCACGGCTATCTTGCCCTCACCCCGTGCACCGGTCGACGCTGTCCCGAGAATTTTCGGCGGGGTATCCGGGTATGACGCGTCGAAACCGAGGAGGAAGGACAGATGGGGATGGTCGGGGATTTGTAGTTTGACCGTAGTGCTTAATGAGTCGCCGGGTCCGGAGCCGCCCAAGTCTAGTGTTGAGTTGGTTGTTGCTGATGCTGCTGATGTTGTCGCGCTGTTTACGGTGATGGTGTCAGGTTCGTAAATCGCATTGATGGCTTCGATTTCTTCGGCAAGCTCAGTGTTTGGAAGCGATCCGATCTCGGATGTCATTATGTCCGTAGCCTTAGAACGCGGTATGTAGACACTTGCGCGAGGCGAAGAGATCATGAGACATTGTTTTCTTCATGGTGGTCGGTTTGTGGTTGACGGTCACATGACATGAACTTGGGATAGCTTCCAACCTGAAATTATTCAAGCAATCATGGATGATTCTTCGGTGGCATCATACACAGAAACAGGGTTCTTATTCTGACTGCACTGCATATCAAGTGTTTTAAACCATTGGTGCTCCTTTTTCAGGAGGATGATAGGGGCCAGTTCACAGTTGTTTTGCTTACATTTACTCCGCAACATATATTTGGCATGCAGGTACGGACGTACGGCACTACCTACGCGTAACATGCTAATATCTATTATTATCAAGCGATGGACGCCGATCATGCTTGTGTGAAGGAGCATCTCATAACTGGGACTTGCCTCGATGCTAGCATAATTATCAACAACCAATTCCCATCATATTTCCCACGCCTTCTACCTGCAAATTCCTGAACTTCTGCGATAATTCCTCGGTATCATCCAAGCCATCCAGATCCTTTCTTTGCCAGAACGCGCGGAAACCCTCCACCAGTCTGTTGGTAATCACCGCCACCTCCTCGTCAGGCATCGGGGCAAAACATAATCGGAAGTACTGCGAGGCTTGATCCAAGGCCTTCTGTGAGGGCGCAAACAAGTCGCCCGGAACCACAAGACACAGAAATGGCTCCTGTGTCAGATGCACCCACAATGCCTTGGACAGCACTTCGGGAGAGTATTTCTCATACAGAGGATGGGTATTGAACAGTACCTTCATCCAGACAAACATACCAGCCATGGGCCAGGTGAAGTCATACATTTGAACTTTGTCAATCACCTCCCAGCCACTTTCCTCGCTCGACTGGGAGGGCTCCGATCCATCGCCATTGATGAGATACTTGCCTTCCTCAAGAGTGATGCACATGGCCTGCATGCGTCGCTCATATGCTCCTCGAAGACCCTCCAGCCAGCGAACCCAGCCATCCATCTGCCAGCCTGATTGGTTTTTGCTTTTGGGACCTCTGACATCGTCATCACCTTGTTGACCTAGGATCATCCCAGACACCATGGCCTGGACAAAGCCAGACGGAAATTGTGTCGAAGTCTCTGTGAGACGGGTGATCCTCTCGATGAAGGCGGGCTGTGCAGTGATCCAGCCCAAGCGGCAACCAGGCGCAATGGTCTTGGAAAAAGTGTCCAATCGAATGACTCGTCCATCTGTATCTACAGACATAAACGATGGCACAAGAGAGTCCAAAAATGGGTATCCGGACGATTTTCCGTGAGCATTATAATTTTTCGGGGTAAGGAACTCGTCAATGCGTGTGTCACGGCAATGAGCTGCCATTCTTTGAGCAGATGGATACTGCAAATTCCAATACGGATCGTCCTCGACGATGATAATGTCGTACCGCTGGCATAGAGCGTAGATCTCTTTCCTGCGATGGACTGACATGGTGCCTCCCGTAGGATTTTGACCAATCCTGCAGCCGCGTGAGCAAAAGCGGAACGGTTAGTTGCATCACCCTGCATCAAATATTGCAACAACCAATAACGATCTTGACTGTTGGACTTACGTGATGGTATACAATAAATGAGGAAGACGTCCTTTGCGGTAATCCCAGTTTTCGAGAACATCGGCCAGACCACCTTTACCGTATGCCAGCATACCTTGGACATCTATAGCGACTGCGGCTATGTTGAGACCACGAGGCCGAGCTGTCTGTATGGCATTCATGTAAACAAACTCCTCGCAGAGGATGCCTTGGCGCTGTCGAATCGAATCCCTATCTGAACTCCAGGTGTTTGTGAAAGTTTCGATAACTTTGTTGAATCCATCGGTCGCGCCGCAGCTGAGTAGAGTTTCCGGACCTCCCGCATACGGCACGTTGGGGTGCAGATGCTGCCTGGTGAAATTGCGAATGAAGGATGCCATAGGAGGTAATCCCTGTGCCGTGCCGTACTGCAGGGCGGTGGTGATGTCGATTTTCTTTTCGATATCGTCCGTTTTGCTCTCTTTGGGGACAACCACGCGGGCTGGGGAATCTGTATCCTTCTCCGGCGCCGATTTGCCATTATCATTGCTAGGATCGAAGCGCTGAGGACGAGCAACGGTAGCTTCAAGTGTATCATACGGGAAATACGAAGCGTGAGGCATGCCTGGAGGGAATGAGTCAAATGCATTGATTAAACAATGTTATCAGAGAAAGCTTGGCCTGCATACCGCCGGAGAGGTTTCCCATGCCTGGGGTATAGTACTTGTATAATCTCTTGAGGTTACTCGACTCACGCCGAACTGTAGTGAGAGAGAAGTGATGCGACAAGTCCAATGGAGCCGACAGCTCCATTTGCTTCGACCGAGCCATCTTGAGCGATCAAGTCCTTTCACAGCAATTTGATGGAGGAAATAGTGGATGGGGAAAAGAAAGACGAGCGCGAGCTCGACCAGGGGATAAGAATCAGGGCATCCTGATAAAGGGACCATGGATCCTGCCCGTTATCTCCTGCTAGTCGACTACTGGAGCATCACAGTAAAAGGCATGATTGATAAGCAGCTTTAACGGATAGTGGGCCATCCGGGGGCGCCGTTGACCCCCTTTGCCTTGGCGTCGGCGAATCCTCCGGCGTATCTACCTATCTATGCCTCGTGGGCGATAGCTAATCCAGCAAATTATTGGCCAGTGGACCGTACAAGGTTCAGTCTATCCCTATGGAAGCAACTCAACGCTCAATGTGAATGACGAGTGGTCCATAGTGGGATATATGACGGCCGTTGTTAAAGCGGCGACGGCGGTCAGGCAAGCATAGGTATAGAACTACATTACCACCACATCTCACATCTTCCATCATCCTCGATTTCAACCTTTCCTCCTTCCACACCTAGAGGTTTTTTTCCGTCAACAATCATCATTTGAGAATACTAGCCATCATGAGCACAAGCGTCATCACCAATCAAGCAACCCTGGGCCCCCTTCCTCCCACTTGTCCAGTGGAAACCCCGACCATTTCGTTCTTCAGCTCGAATTCCACCACGGCCTCAGTCAATCTTGACGTTCAGGCCCCATTCCCTGCAATCAGAGCCCTCTTTGATTATCTGCACGCCCACCCTGAAGATGTCCAAAACTTGAATGCAACATACCTCCGCCGGGGTGTCATGAAGACTGCTGCTTTACACAAGACCCAGTCAGACCAGAAGTTCACGATCGATCTCTAGCCCATGCGAATCTCCCGGATTCCGGACACGCTTCGTGATCGCCTGTCTCCGCACGGATTGGATGATGTTCTCTACTTCTTTGACACCCTTGCTGCTCAGTATGTCCCCACTATACTTTCTTCTCTGAGCATCCTCGCCGGTACCGACCTGTCTACCGCACACACTTCCTACAACATGAACTATCGCCTCTGTGACTACCATCCTGATACGGCTGCCCCAGAATCGTCAAATGGATGCGGAGCCCATACGGATTATGGAACCTTCTCCATCATCTTCCAAGACGGTACCCCAGGTCTGGAGCTTGAAGAAACCCCCGGCACGTGGGTCCCAGTTCCCGGAGATGCTACAGTTATTCTTACTGGCTGGTGTTCGACGTGCTCCTGGTGTGCGTCGGTTGAGCGCTGTCTTGTTTGTTGCTCCTGATCTGGACGTAAAACTGAAGCCTCTGCCTGCTGTTCAGCCGTCCAGAGCTTTCTCTGACACCATTATGCATGGAGACTTGGACGTTGAGATCTTCAAAGAGCTCATGGGAAAGAGATGGCGCTGGCGAGAGGGAAATGAGGAGATGGATGATGGAGGCTCCATGTCCCAAGATAGCGAGGTCGAGAAACTGATTTGGGGCTAAGCTGAGCCTGGCAGCTGACAGCTGTTGCTCTTCGCTGTGGGTTAGGTAGCCCTTGCTTAAAACTAGTACGACTGAAATTAGGAATGTTTCCATCGATCGGCTGATTACTACTATTTAAAAGACAACGTAGTCTGTAATAGTATCCATATAGCCCCTGCCCCCTGGGGTGGTAAAGAGTTCAGGAGAAATGGACACCCGGTCATGGCACTCTCACCAGTGGACTATGACATAAGCTCAACCTCTACATCGCAGAGTTCACTCTCTAACCAGTGTTTAATATGCGGCAATATACTGTGATTTTATTACAACGGCATTACTGTAGATAACAGTTGCTAAGAATAATCCAGATCCGGGGAAACCCAAAGCTCCACAACTTCGTATCCTAATAAGCCGCAGTACATGTCGAATTGTCCATATAATCTCTCTAAGCTAGTTTATTTTTCTTCGGCAGCGAATGCTACTCTTCCTAATTCCTACGTATCTGAACAGCTTTCTTTGCCACGAGCTTAGATAATCATGTGTGATAGGCTCATTCCAAGGCAATTGACAGCGGATGACTAAGGCGCTTGTCGATCTTCAGTCGGACAATGTAATCCCCATCTTGTTCAACTCTCACCTTTCCTTTCTATCATTCTATCCTTGGATAACCCAATATACCCTCATTATCATCTGTAACGTTGTGAGACATGCCTTTACAACCCAGAAGAGAATGAGTGATGTTTTTTCACTGGTTGTGAGATTCATTCATTTTACTACTAGTCGTCTTGACCCCACACCAGCCATCGTATCGGCTTAGATCCATTAGCGTCATCAGCAACCCTTCTCTTTCCGCCGTCTCCAAGTCTTGGTATAGATATCTGTCGCTGGCTCGATATTTGTTCATAGAGACCTCTCACAATGATTGGTGAAGGTCCAGAGGACGGTTCTCGAGTCTATATCCCTCCAGCTCTCGACTCCGAGAATCGTGCCGCGGATTCCGATACTCCCGACGACAGTTTGCTGCCTCGGGATGAAGAGACCGGCTCCAGTTCTGTTCCCGTCTGGTTACGGGAATCCTCCAAGTCATTTCGCTGGGGCTGGGTACCTCTGCCTATTCGAAAGGTTGGACGCGCTACTGCGAACTGGGTGAAGGGCCCGAATCCTCCACATTCGCTGCTGCTTAAACCGCTATTCCCGCAAATCCAAGAGCTTCCGGTCCGGTATCTGGAGCGATTGTTCCCTAAGCGGAAGCACAAGATCTCTCTACTGGTACTCCTATATATCGCTTGGTTTACTCCTTGGACCATTATTCTGCTTCACTCTCGTTCGGCTGGCTACATCGAGGGATACGGACGACCGCAAACCCTTTCGTGTGCGACGACCTTTTGGTGAGGATTCCTTGCTTGATAGTGTTTAAGGGCCTGTTCTGACTACCTATCAGGGAACATGGAAATGGATGCGGTCTCAACGGGAACGATTGCCGTCCCTTTTCTGCCTCCACCGTTGCCTTCCGTTGCCCGGCAAACTGTCGCGATGTCAAATTGCTGCAACCTCACACCGTTGGCAACCACACTTATAGCTATCGAGGGCTAGTGGTCGGAGGACCACAACCAGATTCATCCGAGCCCGGTGTGTACCGAGCGGACAGTTTCATGTGCCAGGCCGCGATCCATGCTGGGGTCATCACCAACGCAGTTGGCGGCTGCGGTGTTGTGAAGCTAGAGGGCGCGGCGCACTCATTCCCTGCTTCGAAACAGAACGGGATCCAGTCTGTGGGATTTACGTCCACTTTCCCAAAGTCCTTCAGCTTCGTCGACTTGGCTTCCTCCCAGGCTACTTGCCCTCCAGATCCGAGATGGTCTCTCCTGGGCATAACCATTGCCGCCCTCGGACTTCTGTGGCTCTTCTCGACGTCGCCGCCGGTCCTGTTCTTCAGCACCTTTTTCATGCTCTTTTGCCAAGTGGGGTTGGTGTCTGATCCGCCGTCAATTCCCCAGTTCACCGACATGGTGTCCACTCTACTTGCGCGATTACTACCAGCATCGTTTGTAGTCTACGTGCTGTACAAGTATTGCGGGCGTCCTCTCCTGAAGCCACTTTCTCAGCCCAAATTCCAGTTGACCAAAACGTTCCTGTTCTTGCCACCCGCTTTTATCGGCGCCTTGAACAATTACACTTTTGCGAGATTGATTCCGCTGGAGCGTCTGACCCCTCATGATATTGAGAAGCAACCGGGCGCGAAAGTGGCGTTGGCTCTGGTGATTCCGACCGTGGTCATAGTTATCCTCAGCCAGGCCTGGCAAATCCGCCAGGGTGGCTTGATGCCGCATTATCTGAAGGTGTACGGCACCATGGCTCTCATCCTCCTGATTTTGTTACCTTTACCAGGGCTTCGTCTTCGCATTCACCATTACATTCTTGCCATCCTGCTGATGCCGGGAACGGGAATTCCCACGCGACCGTCGTTGATCTATCAAGGGCTGCTACTTGGTTTATTCATCAACGGTGTGGCGCGCTGGGGCTTCGCATCAATCATTGAGACACCGGCAGCCTTAGGAGAGCAGCTACCGGGCTTTGACGGAGTCAAGGGTTGGTGGGGGGCAACGTACCCCAACATCACAGATGCATCTGTCATTATTTCGCTTCCTGATGCGGGTTCCCACGAGTATCGTGGCAATGGTAACATTACTTTCGAGCTATGGGAGAGGGAACGCATGGCTAAGCTCGATGTCGACGGAATCAGTGTTTTGGTCAATGATGTGGAACGCTGGCGAGGATACTTGGACGAGGATAAGCGCGGAGAATTCACCTGGCACCGACATGGACATAACGGTCTCGAATTGTTGCACGGTCCTACTATAGAAAGTGACCCGGACACCGGCGTGGCCGTCACCGATGCGAATGATGACGACAAACCCGAGGATCTCTTCTTCCGCTTCGCGTTCCTTAGAGGAGCCGAAGCGGGCAAGTACGGTCCAGCAGGTGTTTGGCTTGAAAACGGGTCGTGGCTTGCACCGGCGCCCCCGAAGGCTTAGATGTGATACCCTTATATATCGTACCTTGGTTATGATTTGATGACAAAGACTCGATTAGATGATACAACGACTAGATACTTCTGATGATAAGTTGGATATGGCCTGGCGTTGACACTGCGTTTGATTCTCAATTGATTCTGTCTATCTCCGCATCCTTCTCAAACAGTCTAGTACAGTATTCTCTATTCATTACTCCGTAATCTTTTCAAGCACAACCGGTCGCAACGGCTCCATCTCCGGTCGGATAAACCGCCGTCTGGCTCGGCTGCTCACACTGGCAGCTCACCGTCGTCGTAGGAATCCCCTGGCTCGAACACGCCGCAGGCGAAGTAAGACAATACTCAGCCGTGGAGGTCGCACTCGTCATCCCAGCAGGACAGTTACTCGACGGCATGCAGAAGGTATCCACAGTCTCCCGCCCAGGCAGGAGTGTATGACTGTAGTACTGATCCCGCGCACACGAGCACGACACAACTATCCCCGCATTAGCCTTCATCATCATCATCATCATCATCATCATCATCATCATCATCATCATCCCCGTGTTCCCCAAAGGCCTGGGGGGTGGGGTGAAACTCACCACTAATAGTCGTACTAGTCGTCTCACCCGCAAGCACACCCTCAAACAGCGTCGTCGTCGACCAGGGAATGCCCCCATTCGAGCAAGAAGTCTTAATCCAGTTCGCGTCAACGGCGTAGCACGTCGACGCCTCGATGCAGTGGCCCGGGTGGTAGACGCCTGGGAAGTAGCCGGCCGAGCAGGAGATGGGCGGCGGGGCGCTGTAGCAGTACGAGACGGGGGTGCCCATTGTGCAGTCTGTTGTGTGGAGGAGGGTGGAGCCGGGCGCGCAGGTTGGGGTTGAGGCTGGGGCTGCTGTGGTTATGGGGGCGGTTGTTGTTGTTGCTAGGGTGGTGGGGGTTTGGGTTGGGGT